>JASANB010005305.1:0-48633 GCA_030248155.1 Sabatieria punctata | reverse complement strand
CCATTTAGAATTACTAAAATGAGGCCTTCCACAGCATACATAATGTAACTGAGCATCGATGTTTGTTCACTTGAATTATTATGGCTAGAATTCATCGTAATCCTACAGCAATGGCGAAAACAGAAACGCCTTGAGTTTGCGATTTCTCAAGAGTGAGGCTTAGCGCAATGTATAATTGAGTCTCTGATGAGTTAAAGCAAGAGCCAATATTTATGCTGCAAAATGTTAGGCTTTCTGAAATTACCAAGCATAAACTTATCAAATTACAAATGTAATAGTGCAATACAAACTACAGTAAGCACCGAACCCACAAAAACACTAAAAGCCAACACGAATAAACTACAAATAATCGACGATTAAATAAATGTAAATGACCACCTGACCTTTTTTCGAGCACTCTACATACCGGTTGCAAAAAACAGAATTTACTTCCAGTTTTAGTTTTCGATCTTCTAGCTGCCTGTGTCAATTGAAGGAGCGTGCAATGGCCGATCGACTGGTTGGTGTGGCCCAAAAAGAAACCACTGAACTGAGTCGGGTACTGCAAAAGCTCTTTCGAGCTTTTCCGTTGCGCGCTCAATCAAATGAGACTGAGAGCTAAAGATCCGTCTGCTCAAACTACGTAAAGCTCATACATGGGCCGGGGGTGTGTGTGGGGTATACCCTCCACCTCGCCAGCCAATACCCCCTCGGCCGGCCACACCCCGCCATACATGTCGTTGGGGGGGGTAAAGGGGGGGGGGGGGGGGCCCGCCCCCCCAAACCCCGTTTTTGGGCAAAAATCCCCCCCCCGGCGGATTTTTGGGGGGGGGGGACCTGAAAACCCACTTTTGGATTCCAAAGTAAAGAAAATTTTAGCCCAGACAATACATTCTGCAGCACAAAATTGGGTTTTCGGCTGCCATACAACCCAAAACAGGGTTTTGTAAGGGTTGGAAATCCTAAATAGGGTTTTTAGACTGCTTACAAACCCTGATTAGGGTTTTCAGGTTACTTTCATACCCTGATTAGGGTTTTTAGACTGCTTAGAAACCCTAAACAGGGTTTTCAGGTTACTTTTAAACCATGATTAGGGTTTTTAAGCTGCTTTGAAACCCTAAACAGGGTTTTCAGGTTACTTTTAAACCCTGATTAGGGTTTTCAGGTTACTTTTAAACCCTGATTAGGGTTTTCAGGTTACTTTCAAACCCTGATTAGGGTTTTTAGGCTACTTTGAAACCCTAAACAGGGTTTTAGGTTACTTTCAAACCCTGATTAGGGTTTTTAGGCTACTTTAAAACCCTAAACAGGGTTTCCAGGTTACTTTGAAACCCTGATTAGGGTTTTCAGGTTACTTTTAAACCCTGATTAGGGTTTTCAGGTTACTTTTAAACCTTGATTAGGGTTTTTAGGCTACTTTTAAACCCTGATTAGGGTTTTCAGGTTACTTTTAAACCCTGATTAGGGTTTTCATGTTACTTTCAAACCCTGATTAGGGTTTTTAGGCTACTCTGAAACCCTAAACAGGGTTTTCAGGTTACTTTTAAACCCTGATTAGGGTTTTCAGGTTACTTTTAAACCCTAATTAGGGTTTTTAGGCTACTTTGAAACCCTAAACAGGGTCTTCAGGTTACTTTTAAACCCGGATTAGGGTTTTCAGGTTACTTTCAAACCCTGATTAGGGTTTTCAGGTTACTTTCAAAGCCTGATTAGGGTTTTTAGGTTACTTAGAAACTCTAAACAGGGTTTTCAGGTTACTTTTAAACCCGTATTAGGGTTTTCAGGTTACTTTTAAACCCGGATTAGGGTTTTCAGGTTACTTTCAAACCCTGATTAGGGTTTTTAGGCTACTTTGAAACCCTAAACAGGGTTTTCAGGTTACTTTTAAACCCTGATTGGGGTTTTTAGGCTACTTTGAAACCCTAAACAGGGTTTTCAGGTTACTTTGAAACCCTAATTAGGGTTTTTAGGTTACTTTCAAACCTGATTAGGGTTTTCAGGTTACTTTCAAAGCCTGATTAGGGTTTTTAGGTTACTTTGAAACTCTAAACAGGGTTTTAGCACTGGCTAGAAAGCCTAGAGAGGGTTTTTAGGTTGATTAGAAACCCTAAACAGGGTTTAAGAACTGCATTCAAATCACTAAATAGGGTTTTTTAGTAATCTTATAAGTCAAAACAGGGTTTTGCGCGTGCCTCAGAATCGAAATTAGGGTTCTGTGAACTATTTTTAGTCAATATCACGCATTTCAATCAGTATTTTATCGCTGAAACTCATATTCAATACGTATTTTGAGCGCAAAACAGCTTTTTATTACATTCGTTGCTTCAATATTCGGTTTTTAAGGCATTTTTTTCAACCGGAACAGGGTTTTTAAGGTATTTTTAATGCAAAAACAGGGTTTTAAAGGCTTTTTTCGGTCCAAATAGGGTTTTGAAGCCATTTTTCGCCCCAGAATCCCTAAAAAAGGTCGACAAAACCCACTTTTTACCCCAAAAAAAAGGTCGACAAAACCCACCTTTGGACCCCAAAAAAGGTCGCAAAACCCACTTTGGACTTGGTCCCAAAACCCTATTTGGGATTTCAAAAAGGTCCCCCCCACGGAAAAACCCAGCGACATGTATGCACCCCGCTCCCCCACCCGGAGGGAAAAAATTTCGCTTATTTATGGCAAAATAGGCGTTTTTTGGCAATTTTTTCGGGACACCCCGAGGTCTCCATACCCCCTCCGGATTTTTCTGGCCCATGTATGGTAAAGCTGGAGGTAAATTCCGTTTTTAACAAAGCCAAGACTATGAATTAACAAGCAGGCACAGAGGTACGTCTGTACGTATACAGTCATGCCTCGTTATTAATACGGTTCCCTTGATTATATGGCCAACTAGTTGGGGTACCAAATATTTCACTTTGGGAAACATAGTAATTTATTATTTGTAAATATGGCTATTTCGATCACATGGCCAGTTGTGTGTTGTCCCGATGTGGCCATATTAACGAGGCACCACTGCAATACGATATAGAATGTGGTAGGTAGTACAGTACACTAAGCCAACTAGACCCCAATCCTGGTGATGCTCACTGACTGTCGAGATATAATCAGTCGTGTTTCTCATTCAAGTCCCACATTCGCAGTATCATCAGGGTGTAGTAGGCAGCGAAGGCGCAAAAAGGCAGAGCCAGGTATCCGGCCTTCTCATGAATGTTGTAGTAGAGATGGGCCGTCAGCAACCCATTGGCCGTCATCCCCGCAGTCAACAGTGTTAGCTTAAATTCAGCACATTCTTACACTAACACGTACTGTCATCAGTCGGTCGGTCGGTCGGTCGGTCGGTCGGTCGGTCGGTCGGTCGGTCGGTTGGTCTGATATAATGGAACATAGCTAAAGTGCCGACTTACAGCCTTAAGAGACTTGTGCTTCATGGCAGGAATGTAGAGCACTCCCAAGCCGAACAGACTAGCGTAGCTGGCTAGAGCTGCCTTAGTGTCATTGTAGTCCGGTCCTAAACCGCCGCCATCACAAGCACGTCAAAAGTTTAACAGACTAGGAATTTGTCTATTATTATTTTTACCTCCCCCGTGTTTCCAAACCAGAGTAGTTGCATAAGCCAATGGAGTCATGCAGGCCATGTCAATTGCACTGTGTGCATAGAGGGCACACTTGCCCGGAATTGCCCAAGCAGGACGCTTCAGGCCCTATAAACTTCAGATCAGTCTTACTAACCTGGTTTACGCGGCACCAACGAACACAATCATTCCGATTTTTTCTGTTTATACCATACATGGGCCGAGGAATTTGGGGGTTACCCCCTCCTGTCGCGGGCCAGATATCGTGGAAGGCGGTCCCATAGAAGTCCAAAAAACGCTTTTTTTGCCTTCATTAAAGAAAGCGAAAAATGTTTCCCTCCCGGGAAGGGTGGGGAGGCAGAGTATGGCCGACCGAGGGGAGTATTAGGCAGCGAAGGAAGGGGTAAATAAACTCCACCCTAACCCCGGCCCATGTATGAAACCTACAGTACCTTGTACCAGCCCCAATAATCGGTCTTGTCATGAGAATGGCAGCCATCCCAGCTGCTCCGCAAGCACCAGGAAGCAAGGTGGCAAACGCCAAAGCCTTAGACTCTTCGCTCATCGGCATTGTCGAATTTGTAGTCGCGAAAAGACCTTTAAAATCGATTATTTTGACTCTACATACCCTAAAGGCGGATTTATACTTCTGCCACCACGGTGGCACTGACACCTGATAAATGGCTTGCGTCGTTGGTAGGGATTCGGAAAGTGAGAGTGCCACCTGGTGGCAGAAGCTATAAACTGGCCTTTTCATGTAGATTGCAAACTGGAAGCAAAGATATGACACGGTTGAAAACCGGGCCACAAAACCAAACAAAAGAGAAGTGTGACTAGAACTTTTACTCAGTCAAACACAACCAGTAGAGCTGAGCAGCAAAGACCACAGGAGAAGATTAATAGTTTTGGCAGTAGTTAGCCGATCAAAAGAAAACAGTGTGCAGTAGAAAAGAGATCCAGATTGCGTTCAGTTCTTCTTTGGCTTGTCGTTCATCTCCGACATTCGAAACAGGCTCAGAGTCATGTAGGCCATGTAGGCCAGTGCCGGCAATGCCAGCTGACCAGCCCGTGGCAGGATCTTGTAGTAGAGATGCGCCGTCACTGCCCCCACCGCTGTCGACATCGCCACTCCGCAGGTGGCCTGCAACCAACAATACACTCCAGTCACACAAAAACAACAACATAAGGGGGCGTGCAAAAATTACGTAATACTATTTTTTCCCATTTTCGGACCCAGACATACAGTAGGCTAGCATTTCGGCTGACGGGGGGGTAGAATTTTCAATTTCTGAGGGGGCTGAGGGGGTGGTAAGCCAAAAAGTCCGATTTTTGGCTAAAATCAAGGTTTTTGAGCTTACTTTTTAGTAAAGTAAACTAAATTAACCTATTCTGAGCTAATTTACACTGTATTTTTACAACCAGGCATACTGTATTTTTATCACAATTTTCTATACAAAATTCTTCCAAAAATTCCTGAGGGGTTCCTGATTTAAATTTTTGTCCCCCAATACCCAATTGGGTGGGTGGTATGGTTGTGGGCAGTAAGACCTACTCGAGGCCCATGGATGAATAGCAGTTGTGTAGCGGTCTAGTAGGTAGAGAACGTACAGATTTCAAGTCCTTGCTGTAGAAGGCAGGCAGTGTGAGCAAACTGAGACCGTAGAGCGCGGCGTAGCTAACCATGGCTGTCTTTGTGTCGGCGTTATCCAAACCTCAATTTACAACCACAATATTAGCCCCTATTTTACGATTTTCAGCTACTGTTGTTTGCGCATACACGTACTGTACGTACACATTCACCATACACAAAAATACACATTGTTTTCAATGGCTCAAAAGCAACCAAAAAATTTGCATTTTCACTATAATACACAACATACATACTGTTTTGTTTTGTTGACTGTGTATACACAAATTACCATACACAGCTGCCAGTTAACGCGTATACAAATACGCACGCATTCCGAAAATGCAATACCAAACAAGAGTAGGATTCGTACCTCCTCCCTTCTTCCAGACCAGAGTAGTAGCGTAGGCAAGCGGCGCGATCGAAACCACATCCAGAAGGAAATGAGCCGGCAACAGACACTTGGCTGGAATGGCCCAACTCGGACGCTTGAGACTCTGCAACCAGAACCGATCCTACTCAGCTGCACCGATCACACGGACTTCGGCAGGTTTACCTTGTACCAGCTCCAAGTTCCAGATCGGTCGTAGAGGAATGCTGCGCAGCCGACCGCCCAACAGGCTCCCGGAATGGCAGTGGCGAAGATCAGAGCCTGTTTCTCATCGGCTGTCATGGCTACCAACTCTGCTGGCACTTTGGCTGGCATGGCACAAACACAACACAACACACACTCACAGTCTTTACTACTATGCTAATTTTGTGCAAACACAAAACATAGTAACTTAAACAGACGGGCACTCAACGTCGTCTATGGTACCCCGGTTGGGGACTGTGGTGGCCAAACAGCCAATACCAGTTCGCACTCTAGCTTCTCTTCTCAGACAGCTTCTGACATCGTAGATATTCTCCAACGCGGCATGCTTTCTGGCAAGGCTGTTTGTTTCGGAAAAAACTCAAGCCGGTTTTTTCTCGGTTTTTTTTCCAAAAGTTACTGTCGAAGATGGTAGGAAAACATTTTTAACAATCGCTTTTTATTGCAGAATTCAACGAACTAGCGTGAGTTTTATTACAAAATGCACTAATTTACTCTTTTAGAGTAGTAATTTGATTTTAAAACAACAAAAATACAATAATAAAAGTTGCCTGAAAATGGTACCGGTATTTTTTTGTCAGGCTAAGTTATGCCATGGAAATGCTTGTAAGGCTTCTATTAACGTAAATTCAAAGCATTTGAAGAAAATTTAACCAGTATTGTGCCTATTTCCTTTAAAAACTTGCTTGAGTTTTTTTCCGCATTTTAGCTTTTTTCCGAGCCCTAGGAAAAAAACCTTTTTTTTGGAAAAAAAACAAAAAAACGAGGAAAAAATTGACCCAACAGCCCTGCTTTGTTGAGCGGCTTCGGTGCAATAGGAGATCCAATCGGTTACCTTTTTACCTACTAGCTGTCACCAGCTTTCGGTGGCCTGGGTGGAGCTTTGGGCCGACGACCAACTATTTGCGTCAAGAAACTTGCCGCACCGAGAGGATGAGCGCACGACGTCGCGCACAGTGGCTATGCGGCCTAAACCACTATACCAACTGCGCCGGCTCACGAACCCCTCTTTCAATATCTTTCCCAAATTTTGCAAGTTAACTAATCTTTATATGGTGATATATTAACCCTAAAACGGACAGCTTTCTGGTCCCCTGAAAACACAGCATACACTACATACATACTATACTTACTATGCTAATTTTGTAGGCACACAAAAGATAGAAACCAACAGGTAGTGGACAGGTTAGTATACCTGATATAAAGTTATGACACACTAAAAATCTATTACTTGTATTTTTTACTGTGCGTGCAGCATGTTGTGTACCTAGTATCTAGATTACAGTATGAAATAATACAGAACCAGTTCTTAAGTTGAGCAACCTAAAATTGCACACTAAAACGTAGGCACTTTGGAAAACTGCTACATATCTACTACCTCTTAAAACAGAATTGGTGCTACAGACTATAGCCTACAGTACTGCTTATACAGTCAAGGATTTCCCGTCATGTAATATGTACAGTACGTTATGACATCGGCTAACCACACGGTATCGGTGGTACTGTAACGCGCAAAGGCACATAGTCCATTACGGATGTGAGGTGTGTTTTTCCCCGTTTTTTCCTTAAGCTCTAGAAAGCGTTAGGAATCATAAAACCAGGCTAGGATACCGAGACCTTGAGCTGGAGTTTTTTCCGCGATTTCGGAAAAAAACCGAAAAAAAACTGAAAAACAGGCCAAGATTTTTTCGGTAAAATATCCATGTCTGTACATAGTCCGCATAGTGTTGGTTGGCTAAAAAAACGCCTTGGCATTTGTTGGGGTTTCCGAACGCCTTTAACTTGCTGTCATGCCGTCAAATTCGCACCGAATCAAAAGATTTTTGGCCACGATTTATTACTCTTTGATTCTAGGCTGATACGCAAAATGCTAGCCTTCTGTAGTCCTCAGTTTTGCCCTTCTGAAATGAACTGACCCGTATTTTCGGACGTCAATCAATTTTAAACATGCCTATCTCAAGAACCCGTCTTACAATCTTCGCTACATTTTGCAATAATTAATAACTAATCTTATATAAGGCCTTTAATCCCTGAAAATCTCCAGCTTTCTAACACAGCCGGCACAAAATCCAGCCGATTTTACTTTCAGGACAGGTGGAAAGCGCAAAAACTGTCAGACTGTCTTTTCCTCGGCCAACACTCGGAATCACACGGCACATGTTGAGAAATAGACTGTATAAACTATTCCTAAGCTACAACATTAAGTCTACCCACGTACTGTACACAAGAAGGCACAGACTACTATTTTTGTTCCTCGTTCAAATCCCACATCCTAAGCAGCATCAAAGCTACGTATCCACAATAGGCGCACATGGGAAGCGCCAGATAGCCCGCTTTTGGTACGATATCGTAGTAAAGATGAGCGGTCAACAAGCTCAAACCAGTCGCTGCGGTCACACTGTACGTGGCCTGTAATACAGTAGACTAATACAGTGACCGACCAGACTGCCAAACTAGAAAGATGCAACTGTAATAACTAATACTCTAATAATACAGGTTTGAGCCGGAACTTATCCAATTTTTAGTAGATTTATTCTTACATTTGCATCTTTCTGGCGGGAAGTAAACAAACCGCTTTCAAACTTTTGCTGTAGCAGGCAGGCATTGACACACAAATGCCCAATACGTAGAGTCCAGCGTAGCTAGCGAGAGCTAGCTTGGTGTCGGTGTTTTTGAGACCTAAACTACCGTTCTGCTGTCAATCTGTCTACTGTATACAGTACCTCCCTCCTTAGCCACCAGCGTAGTGGCGTAGGCCAGAGGAACCACGGCGGCTGTTTCCAACAGCGATTGACTCAATATACCACAACTGCTGCCTGGGATCGCCCAGCATGGACGCTTTAGACCCTGCAATGGAAACGCTGCACAAATGACACCTTTCTTAAACACTGTTAATGGTCCATTTATTCAGGCTCTGTTGTACAAAAACATTTGTTGAAAGAATAATTATTCAATCCAAGTAATTTATTAATTGTGTACTGTTAGGGGCGTGCAACAATTATGTAATGAGGGGGGGCTGAGGGGGTGGTAAGCCAAAAAGTCCGATTTTCTATTCTGAACTCATTTGCACCTAATCCTAATATTTTTATAAGAACTTTCTATACAAAATTCTTCCAAAAAGTGCTGAGGTGGTAGGTCAGAGCCTGAGGGGGCCAACCCCCCACAGCCCCCTTTGCCCATGGCTTCCCCTTAGGGGCCGTGCAAAAATGACGTCATCGATTGTTGGCCATTCTTCGACACCCCCTCCCCCTTGTCATCGGTTGTCATTATCTTCCAACCCCCCCTCTAAAAGCGAAAAAAAATGACGTCACTTTTTTCCAACCCCCGGATTTTGAAAAATTCCTGAATTAAAATGATCAAATTTTGTGACAATAGTTCTTAGATTCTTCTACTTATTCTTCTAAATTTTCCCGTATTTAGAAACAATTTGTTTTAGAAAATATTTCGCTATTTTTAAGAAAATCAAAGAAAAAAATTCGAAAATCCACTAATTTATCACAATTTAGTGAAAAAGCCATCGATACAGTTATTATGAACTACAAGTATTGAAAACAGTAAGGCATCCAATCCAAGTAAGGTAAGCGTAGTGTAGTGTAGGTAGGTACACCTTTTTTGGTGGAGTTAGGAAGAAAACACCTGTCAAAAATTACGGAAAATACAAAATTCTTTACTAAAGGTGTCTAAATAGAGCCCTGTGCATGGTGCCTTTTTTCACGGCCTGGTCTGGAATATCAAATTTCGAGTCCGCCCTGATGTCATTTTGCGCCGGACGGCCTGGCCCGTTTCGGAAGAGCTAAAAAATCGCCGAAAAATTTTGCAAAATCACTTGTGCGAGAACTACGTACTGTACAGTACGTAGAAAAGAAAGATTTCTAATGACGCAACAAACCTAAACATAAAACAGATTTAAAGAAAAGCTTGTTTTGGCTAAAGTACAACCTATATTTTAAAATATAACCCAGTCGATCCCCAGCAGGCTCCATCCGGAACAAGCCAGCCAAAATTCTCTGCCGGGCCGCCTGTGCAGGGCTCTAATGATCACCAGAATGCGTTTTAAATGCGTTTTTGAAAGTTAATTTTTCAAAATTTTCTCGCCCTTTCTCAAAATTCTATGAGACAAAAGTGACGTCATCATTGGCGGAACCCCCCCTCCCCTTTGTCATCGGTTGTCATCATTTGGCAACCCCCTCCCGCCTTATCCGATGACGTCATTTTTGCACAGCCAATTAGTCAACCTGACGGTTACTGCCTTTTGTCTTTATTTAGAGCACAAATGTAACAAACAGATCACCCACCGACCGGAAGGGGTTCGGATGTCTGGTGCTGGTCAACGGGTCTGACTGAGCCTAAATTCAGGGCGAGTGGTAGGATACTGAAAAACGCTAAAAATCAGAATTTTCGGGTAAAAAAGCGCAATTTTGCTCAAAACGCAGCTGTTTTACTGACAGTTTTAAGGTCTGATCTGCTAAAAAAATTGGGTGGGGCAGACCCACAAGCCATCCGCCGAAGGGGGAGGGGTTTCGGAGGTGTGAGCTCAAATGCTAGGGTAGGGGTTGGATACTAAAAAACGCCAAAATGTTAGAGGCTAAAAGTCGCAAAAAAGCGCCAATTTGGGCTCTAGTATAACTAGAAAAAGAAAATGATGCTTTACAGACAATTTTAATGTATGAAATTCAAAACCATTGCTGAAAAAAATATCTGCCAGAAAAGTCGGAGGTGCTTTATGGGGGCAGACGTCCTTGTTACATGTACAAAATTACAGCAAATAACCGTACTTGGTACCAGTCCATCACGCCCGACTTGTCGGTGAGAAAGGCAAACATGCCAGCCGCATAACCAACCCCTGGCACCAAGGTGGCGAAAGCCACTGCTCTACAGTTGTCTGACATCGGCATTTCGAAGCTGCGTTACTATAGTGAAGAGCTAAATAAGCTTCCATAAACCAGTCAGGCAAAAACCGACATATATCAGTCAGGGAAATAACAACATATATGGTATCAGTACACATATATGGAAACGGTACCATATATGGTACCGGTACACCTTCAAGTGGTACCATATATGGTACCACTTCCTTATATGGTACTGGTACCATATATGGTACCCATTCGATCGAGGCCTCAGGTGGTACCATATATGGTACCGGTACCATATATGGAAACGGTACCATATATGGAACCGGTACCATATATGGTAACAGGTACCATATATGGTACCCCTTCGATCAAATCATAAGGGGTACCATATATGGTACCGGTACCATATATGGTACCCTTTCGATCGAGGCCTCAGGTGGTACCATATATGGTACCGGTACCATATATGGAAACGGTACCATATATGGAAACGGTGCCATATATGGTACCGGTACCATATATGGTACCCTTTCGATCGAGGCCTCAGGTGGTACCATATATGGTACCGGTACCATATATGGAAACGGTACCCTATATGGATACGGTAGCAAATATGGTGGCGGTAGCATATAGGGTACCCTTTCGATCGAGGCCTCAGGTGGTACTATATATGGTACCGGTACCATATATGGTACCCTTTCGATCGAGGCCTCAGGTGGTACCATATATGGTACCGGTACCATATATGGAAACGGTACCATATATGGTACCGGTACCAAATATGGTACCCTTTCGATCGAGGCCTCAGGTGGTACCATATGGTACCATATGGTACCACCTCAGGCCATACATGTAACAGATCATCAGCCGAACGGGGGAGGGGGAGTTGGGGGTCTGGCGCCGGCCAGGGGGGGTCTGAGCCAAAATTTTGGGAAGGGGGTCCGGCACTAAAAAACGCTCAAAAATGGAAAAAAACCGCAATTTTTGGGCCAAAAATCGCTAATTTGGGCTGAAATACAGCTAGAAAGTGCTGTTTTACCGGCGATTTTGGTAATTTTCGTGTCTGAAATTGCAAAAAATCGCAAAAATTTGCTCAAAAATTACTTGCCAGAAAAATCGGAGGGGGGTCGGAAAAATCGTCTCGGTCTCGAGGGAGGTCCCTATCCGGGGGGGGTCTGGCCTAAGTCGGGTGGGGGGCAGACCCCCCTGTTACATGTATGCCTGAGGCCTCGATCGAAAGGGTACCATATATGGTACCGTTTACCATATGGTACCACCTGAGGCCTCGATCGAAAGGGTACCATATATGGTACCGGTACCATATATGGTACCGTTTCCATCTATGGTACCGTTTCCATATATGGTACCGGTACCATATATGGTACCACCTGAGGCCTCGATCGAAAGGGTACCATATATGGTACCGGTACCATATATGGAACAGTTTCCATATATTGTACCGTTTCCATATATGGTACCGGTACCATATATGGGACCACCTGAGGACTCGATCGAAATGGTACCATGTATGGTACCGGTACCATATATGTTACCGTTTCCATACCTGGTACCGTTTCCATATATGGTACCGGTACCATATATGGTACCACCTGAGGCCTCGATCGATGGGGTACCATATATGGTACCGGTACCATAAATAGTAACGTTTCCATATATGGTACCGTTTCCATATATGGTACCGGTACCATATATGGTACCACCTGAGGCCTCGATCGAAATGGTACCATATTTGGTACCGCTACCATATATGGAACCCCTATTGATTTGATCTTAGGGGTTCAATATATGGTACCTGTTACCATATCTGGTACCGTTTCCATATATGGTACCGTTTCCATATATGGTACCGGTACCATATATGGTACCACCTGAGGCCTCGATCGAAGGGGTACCATATATGGTACCGGTACCATATATGGTACCAGTACCATATAAGGAAGTGGTACCATATATGGTACCACTTGAAGGTGAACCGGTACCATATATGGTACCGTTTCCATATATGTGTACTGATACCATATATGTTGTTATTTCCCTGACTGTATATGGTATCGGTATACATACATATGGTGGCGATACCATTCTTCGCCACTATGGTAAAGCGAGCCAAGTAACAAAACTAAAAATGGAGTAAGTGCGAAAAACTATAGCTAAAGCACCTAAAGACGTTTTAGCGAAGAAACGAAGTCGAAATTGGCTCAGTGTCAGGAGATACTGCCATGTAATCAGAGGCATGTGCACGGACATCACCAGGTGACCAGGTGAGCCTGGTAAAATGAGCCACGTGCTTTGTGTTTTTCCTGTTAGCTGACTTAATTTGACACAACTGACACATGCAGAATGTTTTGCACACCAATTATGTACTTGTATTTTAGGTAAAATATATTTAAACTGATATTGAAGCTAATTCACGAAAATGTAACAAATATTTAAAAGGTGATTTTCTCGATTTCGACATTCCGTTACTTGGCTCGTTTTACCATAGTGGCGACGATATATGGTATCCCTTCGATCAAGACCTTTTGTGATACCATATAATATGCTAGCCGATGATACCACATTTGGTATCCTTCCTTCAAATCGTTTGATACCATATATTGAACCGGTACCATATATGATTACCGATACCATGTATGTCGTTATTTCCCTGACTGTAAAAGATGAAGAGTGTGCAGACACGTACACTGTAATACGTACAGTAGACAGTAGGAGACAACCTGAGTCTGTTTGCCATCAAACAACAAACACCAAGCTAAATGTTTTACTAGCCGAACTGAGATTTCAACCGTTCATACAGTTCTAGATTAGCACGGGCGTCCGTTTCACAGAGAATCCATCAGTTTTTTGGGTGCAAATAAATAGGTATTATTAGTACTGTCAACTGGGGCTAATGTGGACACTCGTTTTTTTGCGGCAGACCAGAGAATAATGAACTAAACAGCTATGTATAGAATATTACTTAAAAGACAACGCAATAACTACTGGAAGAAAAATTTTGAAGCTGCCAAATTTACTTATTGTCCGGTCAGTCAAAAGAAATGAGTGTCGAAAGTAACCCCAGTTGACGGACACTACTGTGTATTGGATTTTAGAGTCAACATTAAAGGCGGCTTTAAACTTCTGCCAGTCCTATGGCACTGGCACGTTATCACTACGCTTTACCGCGCCGTTTAGATTTTTGCCGCCTGTGTCTGTGCGTCGTGATAAAGTGTCAGTGCCACAGGACTGGCAGAAGTTTAGAGCCGCCTTTACAGTACGTTACTGTTGTGCGTCAGACTACATAAAACTTGCGACGGTTTGTTGATTTAGAATTTTAGAAGGCACCGCTATCTAAATACACAGACAGACAACAAAATACTGTACGTACATGTAACAGGAGGATTTAAGGAAACGTTCCCCCCAAACTTTAAGGAGAACAATTTACCAAACTTTCTGTCTGGAACAGAAATCTGATGGACATGAACTGTACGTACTACTAAAACAAAAATTCGTATCCGTTATCCCTTGTCACATGTACGACTGATACGCATGCATATGCATATAGTACCGGGTTTCTCCGAAAATAAGTTCCCACCCCCATTTAGATTTATTTAGTTGGTTCCAACAATTTGTGGATCTGGCGGGCATGTAAATTAGCAGTTTTGCAATTCAAACTGAGTGAAAACAAAAGCAAAAAAACATTACGAAAAACAGGGTAAATAGAGGAAAAATCGAAACAACGAATCCGAAATGCAGTACTACGTATTTGCACGATCACAATTCATCCATAAACAGGATTGAACATTTACGTATGTTCTATTGTCTCTTACTGAAAAAGGCTAAAAAATGAAGTTTCCAAGAATAAGCCGATTGGCATATTTTTGGATTCAATGTGGAGAGCCAAAAAGTGCCAAAACCTAAAACAAGCTAACGGGCTTATTTACAGAAAAACCCGGTAGATTACGTTTCCGAGCTAAAATTGTGTTGTTAGAGTGTGTAAAACAGGAAAATGAGATATGTACTCAGTACATAGTATGTCTAAGACGGCGGGGACTAGTCGTCGGGGTTCATCTCCCAGATTTGAAAGAGCATCATAGTGTAGTAACCGTTGAGAATGCAGAACGGCAATGCCAAGTAACAGGCCGGTCGGTGAATCCAACCGTACAACTTGTACATCACTACCGAATTCACAAACACTCCACACATTGACACGAACCACTGAAATACACCTGCACTGATAGTCGATTGGACATGATACGATGTGACGGGGACCAGTACTGTTGTTTGGTATTGGATTTTCAGAATGTGTATCTGTATACACTTTCACTATCAAATGTGTATGGTATTAAATTTGTGAATACAGATCCAGAAAAACAATGTGTATTTTTGTGTATGTGTATTGTACTGAAAATGCAAATTTTTGGCATGGATTTTGAGTGATAAACTGGAAAAATCAGATCTATCATAGTGCACTGTTTGAAAACTAGGATATCTTTGAAATTGAGTTACTTAAGGCCATGTTTAGGCTTTGTGAGGACATCTACTCACTCTTAGTACAGCAAAAACATCAAAAGTTTTGAATTCTGCCGCATACTTTGTCGCTTTTTCCTGATCAAATACACATACACAAAAATACATATTTTGAGCACCGTTTGTGTATGGTAATGTGTTTCAATGTGTATGTACAGTATGTGTATGTGTATATGTATACACACTGAAAATACAACGTGTATTTTAGTGGATGGTAAATGTGTGTAAACACAAACAACAGTAGGGGCCAGGCCAGAGCCCTACGATCAGGCCTTGTGGTCCATTTCGCAACTCCGTATGCACGGTATCGCCCTTCTTACACTGTCCAACCACTAGCTTCCAGCATGCCTGGTTAAGAATGCACGGTCCAGTTCGCTCCAGCGGTGGGAGGTCCACTTACGTACATACACTGAAAGAGGGAACAATTGGCTGTCCAGATTCAGTGAGACCCTAGCTTGAGCCTGTCCCATGTCCCCCCTTGGGCACCCCATGCACATGTATGAAGTAAGCTATGTGGCCTACCCATTTGAGAGATTTGGCTTTGATGGCAGGAATCATCAACAATTGTAAAGCGCAGGATAAACCGTAACTAGCCATGGCTGCTGCCGTGTCTCGATATTCTAGACCTGAAAATCACCAACTACGCTACGTACGAACTGTATTGTATGTAGAGGGCGTCAAACAATGGTAGCCACTTTTCTTCAGAAGAGAGAACAGAGCATGAGAGGAAAAAAGTGAAAGCTTGAAGATGAACAAAATAGGAAGACAAAAGTAGTGTTTCCGAGTAAAAGACCATCTGGCAGCAAGATGTTTCTGATGCTATCAAATTTTTCCCTGACCAGACACCCAATTCCCTGACTTTTCTCTGATTCCCTAACTTTTTTAAAATTCCCTGACTTTCCAGGTCCCGCACGAACCCTGACTTTTGTCTTCCTATTTTGCTCATCTTCAAGCTGTCCGTGAGGCCAATAGAGGGAACACTCAATATTGAGCTTGAGTATAAACCCACAATAAACCGTCCTACTTTCGGTACTTTTCATTGTTTTTTATCAAGCTTAGCAGTTTTCTCTGGAGAAAGAGTCTAGCTTTGCTTGGTACCCAATACAAGAGCGACTACTAGTTGTCGAGGGCATACAAGTAACAGGTCGTCCGCTGAAGGGGGAGCGTGGATTGGAGGAGCTGACGCCGGCTGAGGGGTGTGAGCCCAAATTCTGGGAGCGGGGTTGGGCACTAAAAACGCTCAAAAATCGCAGTTTTTCGGCTAAAGATCGTAAATTTGGGCTGAATACAGCTAAAAAGTGCTGTTTTACAGCGATTGTATCTGAAATTGCAAAAACTCGCAAAAATTTGCTCAAACAATTACTTGCCAGAAAATCGGAGGGGCGTCTGAAAAATCGCCTCGGGGTGGGGGGTCCCCATCCGCGGGGAACTGGCCCTAAGGCGGGTGGGGTGGACCCCAGACCCCACTGTTTACATGTATGGTAGAGGGTCAGGTTTTGCTCAGAGGTGGGGTGGAAAATTTCCAAAGCTCCAAAACGCCTGGAAATGTGGTTTAGCACATTTTTTCAGCAAAGAGGCTAAAAATCGCTGCATTAAGCTGTCAAATAGCGTTTTAGAGCTAAAAACAAGGGGGTGAGGGGGGCTAGTACGTGAATGCTAGTTAGTAAAGCACAAACCTCCACCGTATCTCCAAACCTGCACGGTACCGTAAGCGAGCGGCGCTACCGTACTGGCGTCTAGTATTGTGTGAAGTGTAAGGGCACGTTTGGAAGAAATTGCCCAGGACGGACGTTTGAGACTCTAAACACGACACACTTACCATTACGCAGACACTACACAAGCAAAAGGTGAGCGCTGGCAAGGCATCACCTTGTTGCCTGTCAGATGTGGTTCCGGGGAGCGGGTACGAAATTTTGGAAATCTTACAAAACGCCGCCAGAAAATGGCTTTTTTAGTTGTTTTGTAATTAATGTAGGGCTAAACGTTAAGCACCAACCAGCCAGTTAAGTTTGACTACCCCCAACCCATTTTTCCGACCCATGTATGTCTAGGATACTCAGAACTTGGGCTGGAGTTTTTTTCCGTTTTTAGGAAAAAACCGAAAAAAACAGGCCGAGGTTTTTTCGGAAAAATATCCTTCCCTGACTGCAACCGCTACTACTAGTACTTATATTTTCGGGTTTGATTGCCCAAACTGTCTGGAGGGGTAGGAGAGAGGTCTGTAGTTGGTTGTTAGGGGTAACATGTCGGCGAGTAGGTAGAGTAAGAGAGTACTGTAGAGTATTACCGTATACCACTTCCACATCCCAGTACTGTCAGTTAGAATCACAGCCGAAGACGCAAGGCCAGCTAGACTAGGCAGAAGGGTGGCGTAGGCAACTGCTTGAGCATCGTCTGACAGATCCATTCTACCACCTCTGCTTATTTATTACAACCCCTAGTCGCTTTTTGAGATCACCCTAAAGTGGTACAACAAGGCATAACCATCTCAAGTACCACTATCTTGAGCACCAGTACCACATATGTACATATACAGTTAAGTACGTAAAGATGACACTACCTACAGTTTCGGTGGCATACAATTTAAACCTGACTGTACAAAACACTGACCAACTGCAGCAAAGTAGGCCCACAAAAAGTCGGGAATGAACCCTGACAGATGGTATGAATCGAATCAGGTCAAGATAAAATTTATGCAAAGTCTCAAATACAATTGAAAAAATTAAGAACAGTATTATGGGCACTGGTTAGGTGAGAAAATTGGCCTTCAGAAACGCATTAGCAGAAATACAGCATACAATGTAAAATATACAGCTATAGCAAACAATATATTGGTTTTCCATATTATTCTTACTACCTACCTCCACCGGAAAAGGGATGCACTACATACAGTACAGGGTGTCCCATTCAGCTATAATCGGTTTGGTCTGGCTATAACTATTGTGTTCTTCCATCAATTTCGCTGAAATCTTAACGCAACATGCACAAATCCTCAGAAGTTCCACATTCAAAATTTTGGCCATGTCTGTTGGTTCAACCACTACTTACGCGCTTCCACATGTTAACTTTGACGGCGGACATGTGGAAGGAAGCGCATAGTGGCTGAAATGACAGACTCAGCTAAAATTTTGACTGTGAAAATTCTGAGAATTTCTGCATCTTCTGCTAAATTGATTGACCAACACAAAAGTTGCAGCAAGACCAAGCTGATCACAGATACATGGGAAACACTGTACATAAGCAAAGCATAGACTGCATGAAGAGATTTTAGTCAGTTTCTTCCAAGCACCAGCTGCGATAAGTGCCCCAGGTAGCATAAGCCATAATCAGCGTAAACGGCAGCACACAGTAGCCCAACTTGGTGTCAACTTTGTCGTAGAGATGGTAAATGAGAAGGGAATCGGCAAAAATCGCCCACATGGTGTAATTGCCGACCGCCAGACTTTTCGAGATGACCAGTAGATGCTTGGCCACTGCACCGAAGCCAAACATTGCCGCATAGCTGAGCAACGCTGCTCGGGTGTCCTTCTGCTCAAAGCCTGCAAATAGGGACATACACTACGCACACTGTATGTATATATAGGGTGCCAAACAATCATAGTTCCTCCCTCCGATCGGCAGAGTTAACCAAGCATGATCGGAAAATGAAAGTACCGATAAGAGCACAGTCAGGCACTTAACGCCGTTTATGGTACCGACACCATATATGGTACCGGTACCTAGGCTAGTGGCACCATACAGACATGGGCAAAGGGGGCTCTGGGGGTTGGCCCCCTTCAGGCTTTGACGTAATGTGCTACTTTCATTTTTCCCATCATGCTTAGTTTACTTTGGGCTATTTACTAATCATTGTTTGGTACCCTGTACATGCAAGGTTATTGTATGTACCCCCTTTGAGATATACTTCCTTGGTTGCGTACAAAAGCGGTGGTATCACTACAGCGTTGATGACCAGCGACGCTGTAACTGCCTTGTCTTCAGGAAATACCCACCAAGGCCTTCGCTTGAATGGTACCATTCCCTAGATACACAACCTGCTATGTACTGTACATCACCTCATTCATATGTGTGTACTGGGGGTCAGCGAGACAATTATTCTACAAAACGCTTTCAGAAGCTGCTATGAAGCCTCCTTATTCAACCACAGAAGTCAATTTTGGCAACCAGGCGCTTTCCTAGTCTTTTAGGTCACCACCAGTCAACAGAACAGGTTCCGGACAGTGTGGTGCATTTTGAAAATTTGAAACTAGGTAAAGTAATACTAGGTAAAGTTGTCACCTAAAAAACTAGGTAAAGTAATACTAGGTAAAGTTCTCAGCTAAGAAACTAGGTAAAGTAATACTAGGTAAAGTTGTCACTTAAAAAACTAGGTAAAGTAATACTAGGTAAAGTTCTCAGCTAAGAAACTAGGTAAAGTAATACTAGGTAAAGTTGTCACCTAAAAAACTAGGTAAAGTAATACTAGGTAAAGTTCTCAGCTAAGAAACTAGGTAAAGTAATACTAGGTAAAGTTGTCACCTAAAAAACTAGGTAAAGTAATACTAGGTAAAGTTCTCAGCTAAGAAACTAGGTAAAGTAATACTAGGTAAAGTTGTCACCTAAAAAACTAGGTAAAGTAATACTAGGTAAAGTTCTCAGCTAAGAAACTAGGTAAAGTAATACTAGGTAAAGTTGTCACCTAAAAAACTAGGTAAAGTAATACTAGGTAAAGTTCTCAGCTAAGAAACTAGGTAAAGTAATACTAGGTAAAGTTGTCACCTAAAAAACTAGGTAAAGTAATACTAGGTAAAGTTCTCAGCTAAAAAACTAGGTAAAGTAATACTAGGTAAAGTTGTCACCTAAAAAACTAGGTAAAGTAATACTAGGTAAAGTTCTCAGCTAAGAAACTAGGTAAAGTAATACTAGGTAAAGTTGTCACCTAAAAAACTAGGTAAAGTAATACTAGGTAAAGTTCTCAGCTAAGAAACTAGGTAAAGTAATACTAGGTAAAGTTGTCACCTAAAAACTAGGTAAAGTAATACTAGGTAAAGTTGTCACCTAAAAAACTAGGTAAAGTAATACTAGGTAAAGTTCTCAGCTAAGAAACTAGGTAAAGTAATACTAGGTAAAGTCCAGAAAAACTAGGTAATACTCGGTAAACCTAAAACGCTCGAAATCAAGTCAAATATTATTTTTGGTTCAATAGAACAATGATGAAGTTAGTGGAGCTAAAATTAACGAAATTTGACACATTTCAAGTAAATATTTGAATTTTATTGATCAAATAAGTCAGAAATTCATTCTCTGGGCCACTGTAATTGTGGGAAAGCCGGAAATTTGAAGGTTTGCTGACTGAAAAAGCCACATAAAGCTGAAAATACCAAACTAGGTAAACTTATTCTACCTAGAAGTACCTAGTTATGTGGATTTAAAACTAGGTAAAGTAACTAGGTAAAATAGAGTAACCAGCAACTAGGTAAAGTAAATCTAGGTACTTTGCCCGAATTTGGTGCACTAGGCTTGACTCATTCCCGAGAAATTTTAAAAAAAGTGAAATTTGGTAATTTTTCAATAGTGAAAGCCGGTCACCGAAAAAATGATCACATTTCTTTTCACTGCCATTTCCGCAAATTTTGACCAAATTGGCTGAAATGTGGACCATAGGTGCCCAAACTCGGGCAATTTTATGTGTTAAAATTTGGTGCACTAGGCTTGACCAATTCTCGAGAAATTTCAAAAAAAGTGAAATTTGGTAATTTCAATACCAAAAGCCGGTCACCGAAAAAACGTTACATTACATTATCGCCTAAACTCTAGCGATAGCGTTGGAGTTCATGCGTCAACTTTTTACACACGAATTACCCTGAACTTCTGCGTTTACACTCCAAATTTCATCCAATTCCGTCAAAAATTAGAAAAGATATAGGAAAAGGAAATGTTTCCATTTTTCGGTGACCGCCTTTCACTATTGAAATTACCAAATTTCACTTTTTTTGAAATTTCTCGGGATTGAGTCAAGCCTAGTGCACCAAACTTTAACACATAAAATTGCCCGACTTTTGGCACCTATGGTCCAAATTTCAGCCTATTTGGTCAAAATTTACGGAAATGGCAGTAAAAAGAAATGTGATCATTTTTTGAGACACCCTGTAGTTACCTAGTTACCTAGATAAAAAGTGCACCACACTGGTTCCGGAACCCTATTTAGGGCTTTTGAAATCCTAAATTACGGTTTATAAGTCTTGAAACCCTGAATTTTAGCAGTTTTTAACCCAAAATAGGGTTTCAGAAACCCCCCAAACTGGGTTAACCCCCCAAAACCCCCAACTACATGTATGAATAAAACCAATTTCCTATGCCTCAGCATCTTCAAGAAATAAATAATTCTACTAAGAATTTATCCTACTAATAGCTGGATCAGTCAATCGCAAAAGTTCGAAGAAACGTTGCTCCTAAAAATTTTTTTCGACCTATATTTTTTCCATGGCCAAACAGTCGTGCGGGGCTGAACCCACTATGTGTCTCAGGCAGGGCTGTTTGTTTATCGGAAAAAACTCAAGCCGGTTTTTTTCCTGTTTTTTTTTTCGGTTTTTTTTCCGAAAGTTATTTTCTGAGATGACAGAAAAAATTTTTAACAATCGCTTTTTATTGCCGAATTCAACGAACTGGCGTGTGTCTTATTACAAAATGCACTAATTTACTCTTTTAGAGTAGTAATTTGATTTTAAAACACCAAAAATACAATAATAAAAGTTGCCTGAAAATGGCACCGGTATTTTTTGCGAAAAACAGCTAAGTTATGCCATGGAAATGCTTGTAAGGCGTCTATTAACGTAAATTCGAAGTATTTGCAGCGAATTTAACCAGTTATTTGGCCTATTTCCTTTAAAAAGTTGCTTGAGTTCTTTTCCGCATTTTAGTTTTTTCTGAGCTCTTGGAAAAAAAACCGTTTTTTTTCGGAAAAAAAACGAAAAAAACCGAGGAAAAAAACCGACCCAACAGCCCTGGTCTCAGGCAGGTCGCCGCATAGGAGCCGAGATTACTCACCACTACGCCACAGACGCAGAAAGTTACAACATAGCTCTTTCATTCAAAAGAGATTCATTCAAATCGGTCAGTTGATATTTTGTACGGAAACTGTTTAAGGGGCTTACTTTGTGCCACTTCCACGTTTCCTGGTCGCAAGTCAAAGCATGAGGCAGAGTGGCAGCGATGGAGAGAGCTGGAGCTCCGATGGCAAACAACCAGGCTTTGGTTTCCTCTGACAGCATCTGAGACACCACACACACGTAATACAGGGTGGGTCATTTAACAGCCAGTCTCTGATTCGATCGAGTTTCAGTATTCAGACCCAAAAATTGAAACTTTGAGCTAGAGAGCTCTAAGTTGGCACACTAATACATACTTATGAGTTATCCTTCAGCTGCAAAGGATTAGTGGATCTGACGCTCCTGTCCTGAGATATAGCCTTCCGAAAATCGGTCCCCTTAACTATGGGACCAAAATTTCAAAGTCTAATTTCTCGCTTCATACTCGGAATTCGGACCTAAAAATTGGGGGTTTTAGAGTACTTTTAGACTGCTTTAAGAAACTTTTGTCAAATTTTCGTTTTCAGCAAAAAAAATTTTTTTCGCCCCCTTTGCGCCCTCCTAGCTCGTCTGGAACCCCCCAACCCCGGTTATTTATTTCAGGATAATGTTGCGCTATCAATTACCTACCGTTTGGTGTGAAGCGTTGTTTGCTCAGACCCGCGGAGCGTGAGAAAATTGAGGTCAAACATGTCCCGGTCGCAAAATTTTCACACTTTTCTCAGGTCGAATATTTCCAATGTCTGGTTTTCCACCTACTATATGAATTCGGACTTAAAAATTAGGGGTTTTAGATTACTTTTAGACTGCTTTAAGAAACTTTTCTCAAATTTTCGTTTTCATAAAAGTTTTCGCCCCCTTTGCGCCCCCCTAGCTCGTCTGGAACCCCCAACCCCGCTTTCTTATTTCAAAACAATGTTGCGCTATCAATTACCTACCGTTTGGTGTGAAGCATTTATTTATTTATTTTGTTTATTTATTTGGCGCTTTACCCACCACCAAGAATATCCAATGCAAGCACAGGCAGTAATGTTACAAAACATGTAAATACATTGTACCGGGTTTTTCCGTAAAAACGCCCATGGGCGTTTATTTGGTTTTGGCACTTTTCACGGATTCAGTTCTAATCTGAATAAACGCCCATGGGCGGTTAATTGGAAAATATATTGTTTGTCCAGACCCGTGGAGTGGAGCGTGAGCATTTAAGTCCGAATTCGTACTGGTAGGTGCAAAACCCGACTTGGAAATATTCAACCTGAGAAAAGTGCGAAAATTTTGCGACCGGGACATGTTTGACCTCAATTTTCTCACGCTCCACGGGTGTGGGCAAATGCTTCACACCAAACGGTATGTAATTGATAGCGCAAGATTTTTCTGAAATAAAAAAACGGGGTTGGGGGCATAAATGGGCCGGAAAAATCCGGAGGGGGGTAGGGGGGTTGGAGACCTCGGGGGGGGGGGGGGGGTCCCCCGAAAAAATGCCAAAAAACGCCTGTTTTGCCTTACATAAGCGAAAATTTCCTCCCTCCGGGAGGGGGGTGGGTGGGCGAGGGGGGTATGGCCGGCCGAGGGGGAGGGGTATACCCCGCCCTTACCCCACGGCCCATGTATGGTTGGGGGGTTCCAGACGAGCTAGGGGGGCGCAAAGGGGGCGAAAAAAAATTTTTTTTTCTGAAAACGAAAATTTGACAAAAGTTTCCTAAAGCAGTCTAAAAGTACTCGAAAACCCCCTATTTTTAGGTCCGAATTCCGAGTATGAAGCGAGAAATTAGACTTTGAAATTTTGGTCCCATAGTTAAGGGGACCGATTTTCGGAAGGCTTTATCTCAGGACAGGAGCGTCAGATCCACTAATCCTTTGCAGCTGAAAGATAACTCATAAGTATGTACATACATGTAACAGGGGGTCTAGGGGGTCTGCCCCCACCCGACTTAGGCCAGCCCCCCCGGATGGAGACCCCCCGAGACGATTTCGCCGACCACCCCTCCGATTTTTCTGGCAAGTAAATTTGTGAGCAAATTTTTGCAATTTTTTACAATTTCAGACACAAAAATTGCCAGAATCGCCTGTAAAACAGCACTTTTTAGCTGTGTTTCAGCCCAAATTAGCGTTTTTTAGCCCAAAAATTGCGATTTTTTCGATTTTTGAGCGTTTTTTAGCGCCCTACCCCCCTCCCAAAATTTTGGCTCAGACCCCCCGGCCGGCGCCAGACCCCCCAACCCCCTCCCCCATCGGCGGATGACCTGTTACATGTATGATTCCATGTACATGTTACATGTATTAGTGTGCCAACTTACAGCTCTCTAGCTCAAAGTTTCACTTTTGGGTCTGAATAGGGCAAAGGGCCAAAACGCGATCGAATCAGAGACGGGCTCTTAACAGCTATTTTGTCTTGTTGTAACTTTTGTCTTTGTCGATCAATTTCGGTGAAATTTTAACACAAAATAGAGAAATGCTCAGAATTTTTACTTCAAGCACTAAAGACCATTCAGAATTCACTCGGTTATTTCAATTTTCTTAGATCGGTTTGTTTCTAGCTACCGCACTTGACGTAGTCTTGGGGTTTCTCAACACGAAGACGTGAGATACTACGGTAGATACGGTAGTGTAGATTTTCTGAGAAAACATTTGGCAATTGTGCGACACTACCCCCATTAGCGGAAACCTACCATACTAACTTAAGACTAAGATTAGATCTAAAAGTAAGTTTAACTTCATCCTAAGGTTTATTCATTCTTCCGAACCTACATAGAAGCCTAAAATCTGATCAGAGTGCTGAATAGAAGCCCTCGGTTCCAAATAAGTGAGGGATAGTGTCACTGTATCTAAATCGGATAATCAGCGCGTGACGCAAAAGTGAAATGCACGCCGCCTCCCTCGCAATTCGCCAGCGAAACCTAGCTTAGCCTGTAGTAAGAACCTGTTCACTTTGACGGCGAAGACATGGAAGTACAGGGTGTGCCAAAAAAAAACAACCCAGCAGAGTTTTTGCTGTAGCAACCGCAAATCTTAACCGATTTCAATGAAACCTTTTTTAAATGAAAGATAAATAAATTCTTGAAAGATTGATGCAACGTTTATTAAGATAGGCTGTTTTGTTCCTGAGATACTTGTCCTCAAAATCAAAACAGAGATTTTGGCGATGAACAAGAGTGATAAAGAACAACCCAGCAGATTTTTTACTTTTGCAACCATGAATCTCAACCGATTTGAATGAATCCTTTTTTAAATGAAAGATTGATAAGTTCTTCAAAGATTGGTGCAATTTTTATTGAGATTCACAGTTTAGTTCTTGAGATATTTGCCTTCTAAGTCGAAACAGATTTTGGCAAAGAACAAGAGCGATTCCGTTGCATTTCATAATAAATCAGATTCCTACTGCTGGGGCTAATGATACTTTAGTGTTGAAGTAAACCGAGTTTCTGTGTCACCTATAAAGCCTCCAAGAGCCCTTAGCAGTAGCAGGAATCCGTTTTATTATGAAGTGCAGAATAATAAAAAAATCCCTCTTGTTCACTGCCAAAATCACTGTTTTGACTTTGAGAGCCAATATCTCAGGAACTAAGTAGAGCACATTAATGAAAATTGCAGCAATCTTTTCAGAATTTATTTATCTTTCATCTAAAAAAGGATTCATTCAAATCGGTTGAGATTTGCGGTTGCTACAGCGAAAAATCTGCTGGGTTGTTATTTTTTTGGCACACCCTGTACACAACTATTCGTTGAAGTGATGAACTTGGCTAAGTTTCAGAGTAACAGTTCTGAGCATTTGTGGTAAATTGCAGCGCAATAGGTTAACGAACACAAGAGTTACTGCAAGAAGACCAAACCTACCTGGACCCCAAAAACACAAAGTACAGTAGGCTTGCATGGTATTGGACCAGATGGTGCAGCAAAAGTGAGCAACTTTGATTTGTACATTTATCTCAGGTATAGTACAGTACGTAGGAATGCATAAACTACTGTAGGTTCTAAGGCACCGCTAAATTGGATAAAACTACTTGGAAGTTGCATAAAAATATAAAGAACTAGGACGAGATCACTCTTCTCCTTCGTTAAGACACCACATTCTGTACAGTTGAAACATATAGTAGCCCATAAATACTGTGAACGGTAGCGGGGTTGTGCACTAAAAAACGCTCAAAAAATCGCAGTTTTTCGGCTAATCGCAAATTTGGGCTGGAATGCAGCTGAAAAGTGCTGTTTTACAGCGGTTGTATCTGAAATTGCAAAAAATCGCAAAAATTTGCTCAAAAAATTACTTGCCAGAAAAATCGGAGGGGGCGTCTGAAAAATCGTCTCGGGGGGGGGGGGGGGTCCCCATCCGCGGGGAACTGGCCCTAAGTCGCGTGGGGGTAGACCCCAGACCCCCCTGTTTACATGTATGTTCGAGGTGGGGTGCAAAAGTTCCAAAAGCTCCAAAACGCGTGGAAATGCGTTTTAGCACATTTTTTTCAGCAAGGAGGCTAAAAATCGCTGCTTTAAGCTGCCAAATAGCGTTTTAGAGCTAAAACAAGCAAAAAATGAAAAAAAGGGCTTCCAAAAACCCCGATTTCTCTTAAATATCAGCAGCGAAAACGATAAATTCGGTTTCCAACGGTTTTTTAAGACAATTTTAAGCTAAAAATTAGTAATTTCTGAGTCAGGTTGTAGTACTGGAGCCACCACTAGTACGGTAGTTGTAATTTCAGTTCGGGGGAGTGTCTCAAAACTGCCTAAGGGGGTGAGGGGCTAATACGTGTATGCTAGTTAGCGAAGCACAAACCTCCACCGTATCTCCAAACCTGCACGGTACCGTAAGCGAGCGGCGCTACCGTACTGGGGTCTAGTATTGTGTGAAGAGTAAGGGCACGTTTGGAAGAAATTGCCCAGGATGGACGTTTGAGACTCTAAACACGACACACTTACGATTACGCAGACACTACACATGCAAAAGGTGAGCGCTGGTAAGGCATCAGCCACCCACCCACCACATGTACTACATACAGGGCGTCCCATTTAGCTGTCTTCGGTTTGGTCTGGTCATAACTATTGTGTTCTTCAATCAATTTCGCTGAAATCATAACGCAACATGCACAAATCCTCAGAAGTTTCACGTACAAAATTTCGGCCAAGTCTGTCGCTTCAACCACTACTTACGCGCTTCCACATGTTAACTTTGACGGCAGACACATGGAAGGAAGTGCATAGCGGTTGAAATGACAGACTCAGCTAAAATTTTGAACGTGAAATTCTGAGAATTTCTGCATCGTGCGCTAGAATTTTAGTGAAATTGATTGACCAACACAAAAGTTGCAGCAAGACCAAGCCGATCACAGATACGTGGGAAACTCCGTACATCAGCCAAAACATAGACTGCATTAAGAGATTTCAGTCAGTTTCTTCCAAGCACCAACTGCGATAAGTGCCCCAGGTAGCACAAGCCATGATCAGCGTAAACGGCAGCACACAGTAGCCAAACTTGGTGTCAACTTTGTCGTAGAGATGGTAAATGAGAAGGGAATCGGCAAAAACGGCCCACATGGTGTAATTGCCGACGGCCAGACTTTTAGAGATGACCAGTAGATGTTTGGCCACTGCACAGAAGCCAAACATTGCCGCATAGTTGAGCAACGCTGCTCGGGTGTCCTTCTGCTCAAAACCTGCAAATATGGACATACACTACGCACACTGTATGTATATATAGGGTGCCAAACAATCATAGTTCCTCCCTCCGATCGGCAGAGTTAACCAAGCATGATCGGAAAATGAAAGTACCGTTAAGAGCACAGTCAGGCACTTAACGCCGTTTATGGTACCGACACCATATGGTACCGCTACCTAGGCTAGTGGCATACATGTAACAGGGGGGTCTGCCCCCCACCCGACTTAGGCCAGACCCCCCCCCGAGACGATTTCGCCACCCCCCCTCCGATTTTTCTGGCAAGTATATTTTTGAGCAAATTTTTGCAATTTTTTATAATTTCAGACACAAAAATTGCCAAAATCGCCTGTAAAACAGCACTTTTTAGCTGCATTTCAGCCCAAATCAGCGATTTTTTGCGATTTTTAGTGCCCTACCCCCCTCCCAAAATTTTGGCTCAGACCCCCCCAACCCCCCCTGCCCCCATCGGCGGATGACCTGTTACATGTATGGCTAGTGGCACCATACAGTATATTGCAACCTTATGCGAGGTAGTACCAATGGTACCCCTATTATCTTCGCATTGGTACTGGTACCGGTACGATATATGGTACCACTCTGTTCAGATCTCGTACCGTATACTGTATGTACCGGCACAAATGGCCATACATGTAGCTGGGTTTTCGGCTGGGGGGGGAATTTTTCTGATCCAAAATAGGGTTTCAGGGCTATGCCCAAAGGGGGTTTCAGCGACCTTTTTTTGGTGTCCAAAAGTGGGTTTGAGCGACCTTTTTTTGGGCTCAAAACAGGGTTTTGAGGACTAAAAATGGGGTAAAAATCATGTCTGAAGTGCAAAAATTCCGTTTAAAACCCTATTTTTGCTGTAAAACGTGGAAAAAACCTTATTTTTAATTTAAAATGTGCAAAAAAAGCTAATTTTGCTTTAAAACGCGCAAAAAAACCCATTTTATTCGACATAATACAGTTAAAATGCAGTTCTGGAACCTTCTTTAGATTTTTAATCCCAAATTAGGGTTCCGGAACCCTATTTTGGGCCTCCAGAAACCCAAATTAGGGTTCTAGAACCCTATTTAGGGTTTCAGTAACCCAAATTAGGGTTCCGGAACCCTATTTAGGGTTTCAGTAACCGAAATTAGGGTTTCAGTAACCCAAATTAGGGTTCCGGAACCCTATTTCGGCCCTCCAGAAACCCAAATTAGGGTTTCAGTAATCCAAATTAGGGTTGCGGAACCCTGTTTAGGGTTTTAGTAACCCAAAACAGGGTTTCGGAACCCTGTTTAGGGTTTTTGAAACCCAAAACAGGTTCCGGAACCCTATTTAGGGTTTCAGTAACCGAAATTAGGGTTTCAGTAATCCAAATTAGGGTTCCGGAACCCTATTTAGGGTTTCAGTAACCCAAAACAGGGTTTCGGAACCCTATTTAGGGTTTTTGAAACCCAAAACAGGGTTCCAGAACCCTATTTAGGGTTTTTGAAACCCAAACTAGGGCTCCAGAACCCAAGTTGGGTTTCTGAAACCCTAATCAAGGCTTCTGGAACCCTGTTTGCAGGTTTACAAACCCAAAATAGGGTTTCAAAAATTCCCCCCCCCCAGAATCCGGCTGGGGGGGGGGGATTTTCTCCGAAAATCGGGCCTGGGGGAAATACCCCCCATTCCCCCCAACTACATGTGACACGGTGGGCACGAGTGGTTGTCGTCGGCGCGTGAGTGTAGTTCGGTTTTGCTGCACGGTGCTAACAAGCCATAGAGCAGAAGGGACGGCCGTATTTTAATAACAGTTAGAAAAGGTAACAACGGCTACACGCAGAAGAGGGTACAATTACACACACACTGGCCGGTAGCGGACCAGTCTCGCTAACCTGCCAGTTACAGCAGAGATGTTTTACACCAGAGGGGTGACAGCCTTGTGGACACACCGCTCTATGATAATATCACTCGCACCTAAAACGCTTAAGCAAATACGCACTCATACACGCACTCACACGACACCACCCCCCTCCTCGAAATGAGAGGGTGATGTTGCCGGCAGGTACCAAAAGAAACAATGAGCACACAGCAACGTATCACAGATCATCAATCAAGCGTCTCGGAGCTTTAATCTTCTGCCGGTCTCGCAAATTGTAGCGTTGCTGTGGCGGCGTGTAGAATGGTGTGGCTGGCCGAGGAGTCGGCTGCTGCGGTGGCGTTCGAGCACGTGGAGTCCCATGACCTCTGGCCGGGCCATTAGGTCGCTGCACGTAATCCTCGTCTTGGGGTGCGGTGGGACTGGCATAATGGCGTTTGCACCTGCGAGCATTGACTACTTGGCCATCTTCTAAGCGGTAGGTCCAGAAACCCAAAACTTCCACGATTAGCAGCGGCTTGGTATAGGGTGACTGTCCCTTGCGGATTTGCACTGCTGGTCTTCGCACGCGTACCTTCTCCCCCTTCCGAAATGGACCTGGGTGGTACAGCTTTCCAATAAGCTTTCGGTCCACTGGAGCTTGAGGCTGAGGTGTAGGTTTGGCGGCAGCAGGCGTTGGTTGAGTAGTTGGTTGAGTGAATTGGAATGGCAAACGTGCTTGTCTTCCAAACATGAGTTCAGCAGGACTCTGGCTACAATTGCCAGGAGTTGCGCGGTAGTTGACTAAGAAGTCGAGCATCGCTGCATCCCACACATGGCGGCTGGGGTTCGGTGGTAGTGTTTCCACAACACCTTTCAGCGTCCCATTGAACCGCTCCACTAGGCCATTACGCTCGGGGCTGTATGGCGTGATGCGTAGGTGTTTGATGCCTCTGCTGGTCAAAAAATTGACGAACTCATGGCTCACAAACTGAGGACCGTTGTCACTGAGGATTTGAGCAGGGTGTCCATACCTTGCGAACAATTCCTTCAGCCAATTGATGATGGTGGTGCTGGTGGTGTCCTCTGTCCACAGCACTTCAGGAAAGCTTGACATGTAGTCGATCAAGACTACGCAGTATCCTCTTCCATCTGGCGCATTAGCAAAACGGCCAGTGATGTCAATTGCAAGCTCTGACCAAGGTTTGGTAGGTCGTGGTCGCTCCTGGACAGGCTGCTTGACCTTGGGGGTAGACTTGGAGCTCTGTTCGCACGGCTGGCATGACTTGACAGCGTGGGTAGCCTGTTTGTCCATACCAGGCCACCAGTAGCAGGTGCGAAGCAGGCGTTTCATGCGGTCGATGCCAGGGTGGCCCTTGTGTGCAAGTTGGAGAATCGTTTGCCACAACTGCTGAGGCGCGACAACCCAGCCTTCTCTTGACACGCATCCATCCTCTAGAGTCAATTGGTCCCACACAGACTTGTAGGAGTTGAGCACTGCTGGCAACCGGTCCTTGGGAGTGCTGGCTTTGAGGTGTTTGATAACCTGCTGCAGCATGGGGTCGTTGGCTGTGAGCTTCTGGAGGCTTGACCACGTTGGTCCCTTGATTTGCTCTGTCACAGCATGTAGTGCCTTGACAAACGGGTCTGGCACGCCGGTGGTTGCAGTCTTGGCTCGTTTTGACTCAGGGATTCGGCTGAGGGCATCCGCCACAACGTTGGATTTGCCTGGTGTGTGCTGCACAGTGTAGTTGAAGACACTTAGGCGTTCGAACCAACGCTCAAACTTCCCACTCTTCCTGCCATTGCCATACTGCTTCAGCAAGGAGGTGAGCGCTTGGTGGTCAGTCTTGAGAATGAAGTGGCGGCCCAGCAAAAACTTCTCCCAATACTCAGCGAAGTACATGGCCGCGAGGGCTTCTCGCTCACTGGCTGAGTAGTTGCGCTGGCGCTCATCAAGTGTGTGACTTCCATAGGCGATTGGTCGCTCAGTCCCATCAGGCTGGATCTGGCTGAGGGTAGCACCAATCCCACAGTCACTTGCGTCAGTGGTCAAGATGGTCTGCCTGTTCGGATCAAACAATGCCAATTGCAGATCCTTGGAGACAGCCTCTTTCAGCTTGTTGAAAGCTTTTTGTTGTTTCTCGCCCCAGGTGAACTTGACAAACTGCTTGCTTGTCTTCCCTGCCTTGCTCGGCGCTTTTCTTGTGAGTGCTCTCAGTGGCTCTGCCAGTTGGTGCAGTTCTGGTATATACTCTGACTGGTAGTTGAGCATACCCAGAAATCGCTGGACCTCCTTGGTGTTGGATGGCACCGGAAAGTTCGCGACTGGCTGCAGGTTCTCCTTGGCAGGTTTGATGCTTCCATGCGACACTACACGACCCAAAAACTTGATCTCTGACTGGGCAAAGTGACACTTCTTGATGTTAAGGCGAAGATTGGCTTTTTCCAGGCTGTCCAAAACCCGGTGAAGAATTTTATCGTGGGTGTCTTTGTCTGGAGCATGCACGATGATGTCATCCACATAGGGAATGCACCCAGGAATGTCTCCAAGCAACTCAGAAATGAACTTCTGAGCCACAGCGCCAGCATCGCACAGTCCCATTGGAAGTCTGTTGTACTGGAACAGTCCCAACGGAGTGATGGTAGCAGTGAGTGGCTTGCTGTCTTCATGTAGTGCGATGTTGTGGTAGAACTTGACCAGGTCAAGGCTGCTAAACACAGTAGATTTGGCTAGGCGCTGATGGACATCCCGGATGTTTGGAAGTGGAAAGCGCACTGGTCTCACAAAACGATTGAGGCGAGTGAGGTCGGTGGTGACCCGCACTGATCCATCAGGTTTGTCTGCGGCCACCATTGGATTGACCACTGTAGAACGATCAACTTTTGTCCAAATTCCGAGATCTGCCAACTCCTGAATGGCTTTCAGGGCACCTTCGTGGCGGTAGACTGGAATTGAACGCACCTTGCACTCATAGGGCTTCATGTCAGGCTCCAGTTCAATCCTATGTTGTAGGTCTGGAATCAATCCCATCTTAGGGCTGAGGAGAGCAGGATAGCGCCCTCCAATGAGCGCTTTGTAGGTCTGTCCCTTTGCACTTGAACCCTGACTGGAGGATGGTTGATGTCTCAACTGAAGACCCTGAGATGCCCCTGTGATTGTCTTTACTGACAAATCTCCACCCGAGAGTTGCAGGTCCAATGCTTGGATGCAGTCCTTTCCCAAAACAGGACTACATTGAGCTGGCAGGACGTAGAACAGGGCTTGGGCTGACCGATTGCCATGAATGACTCTGCACGGGAAAGTCTGCAGGTCAGCGTTGACACGTGAGCAGTCAAAATTGCGAAGGCGACAGTCAGTTGGTGTGGTCCTCAACTCAGGAAAGAGTGACTGAATAAGCGGCTCTGGTAGTCCCGAGATGTCAGCCTGGCTATCCACAGCACAGGTGACTAGTTGAGGCAGCTGTCCCAATGGCTGGACTTGAACCCTCAGCTGGAACGCATGCTGCACTGCACCAATGGAAACGGACCCCACTGACTTGCGTGAAACGTTTGCCTGACGGGTTTTCTTCCTGCAAACGCTTTGAAAATGTCCCTTCTTCTTGCAGAATTGGCACACTCGATTGCGCGCTGGACACTGATCCAGGCTGGTGTGTCGCTCATAGCCACAGTTCCCACACTGTTGGCCAACTGCATACCGAGAGCTTGACTGCTGCTGGTGGGGGTGTGGCCAGCACCCGTAGGCAGACCCGTAGGTTTGCGGGTTCCTCCCAACAGAACCCTGGCCTGATGATCCCCACGATTTCTTCTTGTTTGCCTGCTGTCCTGGCTTCTGCTTCTGCGCGGCAGCAACAATCGCCATAATTGTTGCATTATCGTCGATGGCAGCTTGATCTGCTTTGGCAGTTTCAGCAGCTTGCAGGAGGTTGGTAAACTCACCTAGATCTGGCGCGGCACGGCTCAGCAACGTTTCCTGCACAGCTGTGTATGTGCTTCCAATAGCACACACCAATTGGAGAGCGATGAAGTAATTGACGGGCTTGTTCTGCAAATCGCACTCAGTGGCTGCCCGCCTGAGGCGGCAGAGCAGCTCTGTAGTTGTCTCTCCGGGTAGCTGTCTGATGGAGGTGAACTCTTTATAGGCCCTGACTGCAGACCGTTTCACTTTGAACAGCTTACTGAGTGCTTCTTTGTAGTCATGGTGGCTTGTTGTTGCTCGATCCAGACCAACACTGTCCCTGAATCTCTCGAACGCCTGAGGCCCGAGGCGACTGGTGATGGCGCTGTTGAGCTCATGGTCTGTCATGTGAACGCCCTCCTTCATCTCTTGTTGCTCGATCCACAACTCCATCTCCGATATGAAGTTGGTCCATGACCTTGGTTCTGGACTACCGACAGGCCAGAATGGTTGGACGTCTGGAATGTTCCAGGCCCTTCTTGCTTCCCTCTGCACCGGGTTGGCTGGTCCTGGATGCTGCCGCTGCTCCTGATCAGTCATTGCCACTTTTTCGTTACCACTTTTCGAATTTGGCGCTGATCGACTGGCTGGCTGGTTGTCTTGCGCTAGTCGCCGGTTACGTGTATCGGCGTCCCAATAAACGGTACCCTTTGACTACAGCGCTGGGTCGGCTTTGATCGGCGTCCCGGTCTTGCGTCGGCCCCGTTGGTGAAAACAGGCAGCAGCGATCGGCGGTTGTGACGAATGATGGCGCGATTTAGGAACAGTATCCCAGACTGAACCAGATCGCGATAAGTACTGGATACGGCGATGACACGCAGTGTCCAAACTGCACCCCGATGGCTTGGCAGTAGGTGGCAAAAATTGTAGTGACCGACAGCTGCGAATTGACTACTCCGGCGTCGCCAATGACACGGTGGGCACGAGTGGTTGTCGTCGGCGCGTGAGTGTAGTTCGGTTTTGCTGCACGGTGCTAACAAGCCATAGAGCAGAAGGGACGGCCGTATTTTAATAACAGTTAGAAAAGGTAACAACGGCTACACGCAGAAGAGGGTACAATTACACACACACTGGCCGGTAGCGGACCAGTCTCGCTAACCTGCCAGTTACAGCAGAGATGTTTTACACCAGAGGGGTGACAGCCTTGTGGACACACCGCTCTATGATAATATCACTCGCACCTAAAACGCTTAAGCAAATACGCACTCATACACGCACTCACACGACAACATGTATGCAAATGGCCATGGGCAGGGGTACCATATATGGTGCCACTAGCCTAGGTACCAGTACCATATACTGTATGCTGTCGGTACCATCAACTGCGTTAAGTGGCTGACTGTAGGACGTTTTATTGTGGGTTTTTACTTATAAGCTCAATACTGAGTGTAGCTGTATTGCTGTCCCGAAATTTTTGAAGATGAGCAGGGTAGGAAAACGAAAGTGACTCAAAAAGGTGCAAGTTGATCATAATTCGCTCCATCCTGAAGGACATGGTTCAAATGATGCGGTCTGAACCTCTAGCAACACGATTTAGTTCTACCAAGATGGATTAGCACATCAATGCTATGCTTCAAGAAATCGAGTTCAACATGGAGCTCTTTAGTCACTTTTGACTTCCTACCCTGCCAATCGCCTCCTCAATTGGGAGTGTCCCCACCGCGGAGGTTGGAGTTAGACAGACCTACATTGAACCCTGTAAAGCTGCCTTACTGCCAATGCCCATCACCCCATTTCGGCTAACCAATCACCACACTTTCTTTCATCAAACCTCTTATATAACCATTCAGCAACAGCAACTCTTTCCTCTATCCTCTGCTAAATTCACATTGGACGTTCCATCCTTCCTTTCTTTCTTTTTGCGGGTGACTATCCCTATTATACCCAACAAACATGCCCAACCAACAACTCAACGTCATTCCCTGGAGTTGCTCAAGCTTGCGCCTGTGCCAGGGAGCTACAGAGCTCTGCTGTCACCTCCAAGAATAGGATATTGACATTGCTTTCTCAACTAGTGTTGTTATGACTATAGTCAAAGTCAAAGTCATAGTTAATACTTTTTGTGATATCGCAGTCAAACAGACAGGTAGTCAAAGTCAAAGTTTGACTACCTTGGTTACCATAAATACGTAGTCAAACGAAGACCAGGTAGTCAAACCGTTTGACTATGACTACATTTTCTTATAAGCAGCGGCTTTTCAAGCATATTTTCCACATTTCGCAACTTCCGTTTCATTTTTAGCTCTTTAGAAGACAAACAACCCTTTTCTCTAAAACTGTGAACTGATAACAGGTGTCAGAAACATACATGTAACAGGGGGTCTGCCCCCACCCGAGATAGGAGACCCCTCGGATGGGGACCCCTCCCGAGACGATTTTCCCTAGCCCTCTCCGATTTTTCTGGCAGATAATTTTTTGAGCAAATTTTAGCGATTTTTTACGATTTCAGACGCAAAAAATGGTAAAATCGCCTGCAAAACAGGATTTTTTGCTGTATCTCAGCCCAAATTAGCGATTTTTGGCGATTTTTAGCATCCCCATCCCCCTTCGGCGGATGACCTGTTACAAGTATGGGTTGTCAGTCAGCAAATCTCTGCTTGATGCAAGGCAAATTAAACAGTTTGGTCAGGGTGAAAATTATGACATACAGTACAATACCTCTCTTATGGAGCAAAGAAGAACAAGAGGAAAATCAAAAACTACTTTGATTTTACACCAAACTAAACCGGGCATTTGCCTATTTTTGCGCTGTCTTTCCAAAAGATGCTTTTTACATTGAAATTTTTGAAAATTAAACAATTCTGGATTAATTTGTAGCAGTTAACTATACTGTATATTTCAAAGTAAACACTTTGTGCACTCAGTCAAAGTCATTTTTGACTGACACTTGGTGACTGAAGCTTATAAATCGCTGTAAACGTCAATTTTGCCATGTCTCAAAAAGTAGTCAAAGTAGTCAAACCTGTGGCCATGGTAGTCAAACGGTTTGACTACAATATAGTCAAATTTGACTACCTTGGTATTGTACTCAAACGAGTGGTAGTCATAGTCATAGTCAAACTGAAATTTTGGTATTGTAACAACACTATTCTCAACCCAAGAACCCCAGCTCCCCACTGACAACCTCCCTCGCGCTTCCCAGGCCTTAAAGTCGCCACACATCCTGCCGAACGTAACGCCTCTGATGCCAATGGGGACAGGACGACCTCACCAAATATCCCATTATCCACCTCTTCCTCCAAGACCTCACCATCACTGTGACTGACATCTGCAGTCTCATCGCGATCCATGGACTTGGACTATAACCTCCCTCAAACGGATAGACCCTGCTTTCCCCACAACCCTCCACTTTCGGTACTCTCTGTTACTATCAAGTTGCAACTGTTGGCCTGACATCACCACTAGTCAGTGGGTGCCCAGGGCGACAAAATCCAAACCCTAGCCTAAACCTTGCCCATCTTCAAGCTATTTGTGACATCAGTAGATGGAGCAAACAATATTGAGGTTCTGAGTACAAACCGACAATAAAATGTGTTACTTATCGGTACTTTCATTTTTCCCACCATGATTACTTTACTTTGGGGTAGGGCTATCATGCATTGTTTGGTACCCTGTACATGCAAGGTTATTGTATATACCCCCTTTGAGATACAGTTCCTTGGTTGCGTATACAAGCGGTGGTATCACTACAGCGTTGATGACCAGCGACGCTGTAACTGCTTTGTCTTCAGGAAATACCCACCAAGGCCTTCGCTTGAATGGTACCATTCCCTAGATACACAACCTGTTATGTACTGTACATCACCTCATTCATATGTGTGTACAGGGGGTCAGGGAGACAAATATTCTACAAAACGCTTTCAGAAGTTGCTAGGAAGCCTCCTTTTTCAACCACAGAAGTCAATTTTGGCAACCAGGTGCTTTTCTAGTCTTTGAAAGAGTTTATGGGTGTCAGTAGCAAACACAACGCAAACACACAGCACACCACTAGCAATCACACAAAACAACCACACGGTAACTACAATGCAAAACACTCTCTCCCAAACACAATCGCTTCATCTCTCCCTCACAGACGTCGGACGTCACAGATATTTTGCCGTCTGAAGAGTCGGGTTGTGGTCAAAACTACCCTTCTATGGTTGGTTATGGTGTTGAGATGGTCCAAGAGGACAGACAAGCATTACTTAGGGATTTGAGAGAACGTTCGTTTGGTGATCACCTATCTCTGGAACAAAGTGAACAATTACGACAATTGATTCTTCGCTATCTGCCTGTTTTTGCTTCTCATCGGCGCTTCGCGACAGGACGCGCAGTGGGTGTGGAGCATTCTGTAGAAGTTACGGGCCCTCCTATTAAACAGAAACGTCGACGTCTATCACCGGATCAGCAAGAAGTAGAGGACAAAGAAGTGGATCAGATGTTGCAGGAAGGTATCATTCGCCCCTCTCGGTCGCCTTGGGCAAGCCCCACTGTCTTAGTCCGCAAGAAAGATGGCACGATTCGCTTTTGCATCGATTACCGGAAGTTGAATGCTATCACCATTAAGGACGCATACCCTACGCCAAATATCGATGATCTGTTGTGTTTAGCTGGCCGAGCAAAATACATCACCTTGCTGGATGCAATCTCAGGTTATTGGCAAATCCCAATGGCTGCAGAGTCGATTCCAAAGACAGCGTTTACAACTCGAAAGGGTCTCTTCGAATTTGTGGTTATGCCGTTTGGCGCGACAAATGCAATGGCTACGTTCCAGCGCTACACCTCATCTATTCTAGAAGGTCTTGATTTCGCGGAAGTGTATGTTGACGACATTCTTGTGGCCAGTCCTACTTTCGAGGAACACCTCAAGCACTTGGAGGTTGTGTTTCAACGATTGTTGCATTTTCACCTTCGTCTCAAGCTGCCTAAGTGTCACTTCGCCCAGTCCAAAATCACTTACCTGGGTTTCGATTTAGAAAACGGATGTCTACTTCCTACGGCTAAGCGTGTTTCAGCAATACAAGATTTTCCAATCCCTCGTGATCTGCGGTCCTTGCAAAGTTTCATTGGCGTTGTCAACTACTGTAGACGGTTCATTCCGAATCTAGCCACCATTGCCGAGCCACTGTACCACCTTACTCGAAAGAACATTCCGTTCAAATGGTCTACTGAAACTAATACAGCATTCCAGGCTCTCAAAGACCGGATCGCCCAATGCGCTGCACTTCACTTTCCATTGACCAGTAGAGACATCGAAAAAGTGCAGTTTCTTCTACAAACGGATGCCTCTTCCGTTGGAATCGGTGCTGCTCTTTACCAAATCCTCCCAGACAATCAGCACATTCCGTTGGCCTTCATTTCTCGCACGCTAAAGGGTCGTGAACGCCGACTACCTACTATTTATCGTGAGTTACAGGCTGTAGTTTGGTCACTCAAGGAGTTGGATTGCATCCTAAAGACATCAACCGCTCCCATTATCATCCAGACTGGGTGGTGTGCTGTGTGTTTGCGTTGTGTTTGCTACTGACACCCATAAACTCTTTCATTTGGTGCCGAACAGACCCGGGAGACCACCTTCACTCCGTTCTACTACAAAGTTCAAGTTCTGCTACAAGGCTTCTGTTTCCAATTCTCAAGTTCAAGTGTCCTTTTGTTTCGTGATCGTCAGGCTCAGACGTAGCCCGGTTTTGACGCTCACCCAATGTTTCATCGTGATACAACCATGTCATCTCCCAGTCTACCTATCCCAGCAGCTGATACAGTGACCCAGCATCTATCTTTTGGTACTGATCCTACTGTCTTTCCGGCCATGGTCTACACTGGCGCAAGCCTCAACATCATTAGTTCGTCACTTGCTCATCTAACAAAGGCTCACTGGTTGCATCGCATTCCCAAAAGTTATCTTATGATGTCTTCATCTGGATCACCTCGTTGGTGTGATGTGGTTCATCTGCCTGTCTCATCTGATCGTCACCACTGCACTCGCATGTCTTTCGTGGTGAACACAATCGACACAGCACCTGACCATATCGTTCTTACTTCTGCAAGCGCAGCATCTCTTGGTTTCCGAGGCAATCAAGCACTCGATGTTTCTTCTTTGGTGGACAGCCATCCTTCAAGCGATTCTGCTGATGTTTTGCCGCAGGCATCTTTCCAAAGCGCGCTTATTGGGGCACACGTGGACGATCCCATCGATGCGACCCCTGCTGCACCTATGCGTTCAGCTTCGTTTGTGAGTACTCACCAAGATGATTCTGTTCCCGATTCAGTTATGGATGGTCCTGTTCTTTTGGAAGTGAATAATGAAGAAGAGGCTCTCGATTCGTGCTCTGGTTCTCTGGATGTCCAAGTCGATTCATTAGATACTCCCTTTAGTGGGTTAATGGTCGATCCTCCTTTCAGTGGGCATGCCAGTTCAGACAAAGATATGGTTTCGGTTGAAGATATTTTTGTTTTGCCGGCAGAAGATTCGGCTTTGTTCGTGAGTACTCTCCAGGACATCCAGCATGGTTCGGTTGGTGATTCTTTGCAAATGCATTCAGTTGTGGGTGGTCCTGTGTTCTTTGAAATGGCTAGGAAAAAGGTAAAGAGAGTGAGAAGGACGAGAGAGGAAAAGAAGGTTGAAGAAGAAAGAGGAAAGTTGGTGAAAGAAAGAAGGATGATGAGGCAGAGAAAGAAGGAGGAAGAGCAGAAAGAGGAGGAGAGGAAGATAAGAAAGAAAGTGATGTGGAGCAAGATTTTGAGAAGTAAAAGGATGTTAAAAAGAGGAAGGATGGTGAGGAAGAGAAAGAAGGTGAGAACGAGAGCGATGAGACGTAAGAGAGTGGTGAGCAGTAAGATGAAGAGTAGAAAGAGGTTGAATATGACGATGAACAGGAGGAGAATGAGAAGAAGACAGAAGAGGTGGATCCGTTTGAGCATGTTTGGAAGAAGTCCGTTGTTATCGTTGGCGAAAGTAAAAGTAGAGAAAGGAAGGAGAGTGGTGAGAGGGAAATGGCGTGAACAAGGTGGTAGATCAGGACAAGTTGGTGAGAGATGCAGAATGGGAGGAGAAGGAAGAGGAGACAGCAGTAATCGTTTGCCGGCCGACGTCTGTGAGGGAGAGATGAAGCGATTGTGTTTGGGAGAGAGTGTTTTGCATTGTAGTTACCGTGTGGTTGTTTTGTGTGATTGCTGGTGGTGTGCTGTGTGTTTGCGTTGTGTTTGCTACTGACACCCATAAACTCTTTCATCTTTTAAGTCACCATCAGTCAACGGAACAGCCCTGTATATTTTTCCCGATTGTGTGCTACATGTACACTGGATGTTAGCTTGCGTACGTTAATTTAAAAAGCAACTGAACCATATCCTACAGCTCTAGTTCAAATTTTGATTATTCCCTAGCTGATTTTAATGAAAAGTAAAAATTAGCTGCATTCATCATGTAAAATAGTAAAGCTGGAAATTTGAACCTGAATCTGAATCAGCATTTGTTTCCTGGCGGGCCCGGCCAGCAGCAATTTTGAGCCCTGCCGGGCTAACGCACTTTTCCGGCCACGCCGGGCCGAAAAACAGGGCCAGTGCACATCTCTACTGCTTCTCCAAAACCTACTGAATGCATATTTTAATGGAGTCATGTCCAAAATTCCCCCTGACAAGACCCAAAATACACTGACGTTCTCCTGATCCCCTGACAAATTTTGAATCCCCTGCTAACCGGCGCGAACCCTGACTGCTGTTCATTGACAAATCTCTGTTTTGGCTTTGTGCTCAAAGTTCAAATCGCTCATTAAGTAAGCAGAGTGCCTTAACGAAACTTTAAAAACTTTATCTTACAATGCACGTGTAGACCACAGACGCAGTAATAACCGTCCGTCGCGTCTTGGCAATGGGTAGTTTACGCTATCACGTGCCACGGCGGCCCCCGTGGGGGTGCTTGGGGTCTAGGGGGTCCCCCGGAGGGTGGATCCGTCAGAGCGGTTGTTTGTGGGTTCGAAACCGGTCGACTGGAAGTAGTCGACATAAAGCCCAACCCAGGCCGCCGAAAGCCGGTGATGGCCAGTAAGTAAATGGGAACCGAACCGGCGCTGCCTAAAGGTGGGTTCACATAGTCGGTCGGCGTCGGCAACGCGGCAACTCGGGAAATCGACCCCAATTTGAGTACACACATAAGCATGCAGCAGTTCACATAGTCTGTAGTGCGTCTGGAGCCGTTCCAGACGGCTAAAGACTTGCCGATGATTTGGCCAAATCCCAAATCGCCACGACGCGATTTACAACCTTTTATGACCGCCAAGCGTTTCGGACCAATTAAACAGTGCGCTGAGCATGCGGCCGGTTCACATAGGCGCGGTCGGTCGGGGATGGACATGCGCTAATCACGCAGCGGCACTGGCCAGAACACTTGAACAGCTATAGATAAACCGTTTTAAGCAAAAAGCAGATAGTCACTGCATGCATACTACTTTTCTCTGCGCTCTCTGTGAAATCGAGAGGCGAAAATCGAGCTGTCACCCTCTGAGCCAAAAGCACCGAAATCAAACTTGGGCTTTTCCATTCAGAAAAATTTCGCAAAGATGTCTCCGTAGATAAATACACAACACTGCCGCAGCTTTACGCCTGCGTTAGAGCTCATAGAACGGCCCATTCTGTCACCGGTACACCGGTACAGCGCAAATGACTCAAATGCCTGTGCTCATTAGACTTTTGAGCCGTCAAAATACCGTAATTATCAGGTAGGCCGGCCGGTTCCAGATGCCGACAAGAGACTATGTGAATTGCGTTTTAACCCAGTTTTTCTCCACGGCTATACCGACGCTCGGCCCCGATATTTTGCCGACGGCGTTGCCGACGCCGACCGACTATGTGAACCCACCTTAAGCACCTAATGGCAGCAATAGGGAGGGATGGTTGTAAGCAGGGCTACCGCATTGAAGGGCTCTGAAAAGAGCGAACGGTGTCTTCAGCTGTCCAAAAGGCGGTGGAACTGAAAAACAAAACAAACAATAAGCCCGAGGGCCACCACGACTGTATTGTGGAATCGGTGGATACGTGAGTCTTAGCCGTTTCCACTAACTAAATTCGCATGCATTCTTGCAGGACCGAACCCCACTATGGGTCTCACGCAGGCCGCCGCATTAGAGCCAAAATTGCTCACCACGACGCCACAGACGCAGAAAGTTACAACAAACATCTGTCATTCAAAAAAGATTCATTCAAATCGGTGGCTATTTAAAATAAGCGTGTTATTTTGTACGAAAACTGTTTAGGTGCTTACTTTGTGCCACTTCCACGTTTCCTGGTCGCAAGTCAAAGCATGAGGCAGAGTGGCAGCGATGGAGAGAGCTGGAGCTCCGATGGCAAACAACCAGGCTTTGGTTTCCTCTGACAGCATCTGAGACACCACACACACGTAATACAGGGCGGGCTATTTAGTAGCTATCGTAGGTTTCGTCTTGTTGTAACTTTTGTCTTTGTCGATCAATTTCGGTGAAATTTTAACACAACATGCAGAAATGCTCAGAATTTTACTCTCAAAAATTTAGTTATTTCAAGCACTAAAAGGCCATTCAGAATCCACTCGGTTTTTCCAATTTTCTTAGATCCGTTTGTTTCTAGCTACCGTACTTGACATAGTCTTGGGGTTTCTCAACACGAAGACATGAGATACTACGGTAGCAATTTGCAGATTTTCTCAGAAAACATTCGGCAATTGCGGGGAACTACCCCCATTATTAACCTACCATACTAACTTAAGACTAAGATTGAATCTAAAAGTAAGTCTAACTTCATCCTAAGGTTCATTCATCCCGAACCGAACCTACTACGTAAAAGCCTAAAACCTGATCAGAGTGCTGAATAGAAGCCCTCGGTTCCAAATAAGCGAGGATAGTGTCACTGTATCTAAATCGGATAATCAGCGCGTGATGCATAAGTGAAATGCACGCCGCTTCCCTCGCAATTCGCCAGCGAAACATACAGTAGCTTAGCCTGTGGTTAAGAACTTCCATTCCATGTGTTCACTTTGACGGCGGAGACATGGAAGTGCATAGCTAGTCGTTGAAGTGATGGACTTGGCTAAGTTTTAGAGTAAAAATTCTGAGCATTTGTGTTAAAATTTCAGCGCAATAGGTTAACGAACACAAAACTTACTGCAAGATCAAACCTACCTGGACCCCAAAAATACAAAGTACAGTAGGCTTGAGTGGCATTGGACCAGATGGTGCAGCAAAAGTGAGCAACTTTGATTTGTACATTTATCTCAGGTATAGTACAGTACGTAGGAATGCATAAACTAGGTTCTAAGGCACCGCTAAATTGGATAAAACTACTTGGAAGTTGCATAAAAGTATAAAGAACTAGGATGAGATCACTGTTCTCCTTCATTAAGACACCACATTCGGTACAGTTGAAACATGTAGTAGCCCATAAATACTGTGAACGGTAGTGTACAGTAGCCGGCTGTACGGTCTACTCTGTAGTACAAATGGGTCATTAGTAACGAATCCGCCAGGAAAAACAACATCCCATAATTGGCCTGAAACCAGCTATACTGTTTCAAAAATATAATCTTTATAAATGGGCGTTCAATAAACCTTGGTAAGCGGTCGATTTTTATGGAGGTATACATGGGCCGGGGCTATACCCATCGCCTTCGCCGGCCCTTGACAAAGTTGAGAAGGTACAGAGGGTGTCAGGTATAGAGATTGGATATTGGCATTTTTCTGGTATTGTTCGCACATTAAAAATGGTTCAAAGTTTTATGCGCGATTAGACCCCGTTTCGCAAAGAAATATCTAAAAAATGATTTGAAACACCCCCAGGAGGTTTAGTGAACTTACCGACTTAAGACCTTTCATCTTCATAATAATCGGTTTAATTAGAGCACCAGATGCAAATAAGGCCACATAGCTAATTAGGGCTGCTCGAGAATCTCTATCGGTTAAGCCTGCAACATATTTACTCTAAGAATAAACTGTATCAGTCAGGTAGTTCACGCCGTTTATGGTACTCGGTACCTAGGCTAGTGGCAACATACAGTGCAGGCAATAAAAAATACAGTCTTACCTATTATCGATTTTCCGAATAAATTCAAATGGCCGCCATTCCGTAAATTTTCAACCGAATGAAAAGATTTTCGGCACGATTATTATTATTTGCTGAGTATATTTTTGCCACGTTCTAGCCTGCTAGCCTGACTTATGCCCTTCTGAAATGTTTTTGACGCGAATTTTCAGACGTCACAATTGACCATACAGGCATACATTGTACGCATCTCACGAATCCTTCATCGGATCTATCACAAATTTTGCAGGTTAACCGATATTTATATGGACTTAGAACCCCGAAGAGGTCAACTCTTTAGCACAGCCGGATAAAATCTGGCTGACTTTTACTTTCAATCAACATGAACATTTGGCATTTTCAAAAATGAGCGTGTTATCTCCTACGAACTAGTGGGGTCTCTGATCGCAATCGCCTCAACTAAGGCAACGTATTGAACATCTAAAATAGGCCATACAGCCGTGCCTTACGTATATTCACAGAGCACCACCCTCATTTTTGACAATGCCAATTTTTCAGTTTCACGGAATAGCGGTCATTTTAAGTTACTGGGAAAAATCGTAAAATTATTTTTTATGGCCAACCTTGTACCGGCAGCATATATAGTACTGCCACGTTCGGGGACTGTGGTGGTACCAGACATGGGCAAAGGGGGGACTGAGTGAGCGGGTTGACCCAGTCAGACTCTGACCTACCCCCCTTAGGAAAGTTTATGAAGAATTTTGTATAGAAAATTATAATAAAAAGTATGTCTAGATTACATAGGTGTAAATGAGCTCAGAATAGCATATTATTTTAACCTATTTTAGCAAAACATAAGCCTAAACACCTTGATTTTATCAATAAATCCGACATTTTGGCTTGCCGTCCCCTCAAGCGCCGCTACCCCACCCTCAGGATTTGAAAATTTACCACCTCCTCAACCGAAATGCTAGCCTATGTACAGTATGAGTGGTACCATGAACGGCGTTTAGTGTTTGACTGTGTATAGAACCTCCTTTCAAGTAGACTTCTTTCGTGCCATATAACAAGGGCGGAACTACCAGAGTATCGATTGCTAGAGATGCGGGTATCAGTTTATCAGCTGGAATAGCCCAACTTGGTCGTTTGAGGCTCTGAAAAACTGGGATGCAGCTGGTCTTGGCTTGGGTGCTTTCAAGGTATTCGGTTTTTCTATCAATAATACTATTCTTGATAATACTGATTGGATTCGGGATTAAAAATCTTATTCCGTTATTATTTATTTATTAGAGAGAGTCCACTGGCTCAATAGGCCCAAAGGAATCAAATCCATTGTGGGGCACAAAAAACAATAGTTGTTTTTAGCTTATCTTAGCTTTTTAGAAAGTGCTTTAGGGCTAAAAAAACAGCTTTACCTTGTACCAATGCCAGGCATCCTTGCTAAAGGTGTAGGGTAATGCAGGAATAGAGCCAAGCACAGCAGCACAAGGAATTCCGGCGGCAAAAGCCCAAGCTTTAGCTTCGTCAGAGAGGGGCATTTCTCTCTGTCAGGGCTCGGATAATCGCTGCAGCCGGTTTGACATAAGCTTCCAGGCACAGTCACAGATACAATAATGACGGATAGACCAGTGAACGGAAAGAATATATCAATTTGGCTCTAGTTTAAGCAAATTTATCAGCTAATATACAGTACGTCACACACTTGGCTACGTATCTGTATGAAGGATTACTGCCAGCATACATGTACTAGGGGGGGGTTTGGGGGGGGGGTTACCCCCCCCCCCTGGAAAGGCCAACCCCCCCCTCACCCCCCCCCCCCGAGACAGGTTAAGGGACCCCTCCCCCCGACCAAAAAATACAAGTCGTGGTAGTGGCTCCAGTATTAACAAACTGGGTCAGAAATCACTAATTTTTAGCCTAAAATTCACTTGAAAAGCCTTTGGAAACCGAATTTGGCGTTTCCACTGCTGATATTGAAGAAAAATCGGTGTTTTTGGAAGCTCTTTTTGTCATTTTTTGCTTGTTTTTAGCTTTAAAACGCTATTTGGCAGCTTAAAATAGCGATTTTTAGCGTCCTTTTTGAAAAAAACGTGCTAAAAACGCATTTCTAGGCGTTTTGGAGCTTCTTGAAATTTCGGACCCCCCACCTGGGCGAAACCCCCCCCTCGACCCCCCACCTGAGGAAAAAACCCCCCCTACCCCCCTCCCCCCAGGTCGGCCCGGAGCTGTTACATGTATGACTGCCAGCACGGATAAATCAATTACGAAATAGAAATCAGCTAAACGTGCATTTAATCCACCCATGCAGAACAATTTCTGGCAACTACGTAGTACGTACTACGCACCATACATGTAACGGGTCTGTCCCCCCTAGCTGACTTAGGCCAGCCCGCCGGATGTGGACCCTGAAACGATTTTAACAACCCTCTCCGATTTTTCTGTCAAGTAATTTTTAAGCAAATTTTGCGATTTTTTACAATTTCAGACACGAAATTGCCAAAATCGCTTGTAAAACAGCACTTTTTAGCTGTATTTCAATCCGAATTAGCGATTTTTGACGACTTTAGCCAAAAAATTGCGTTTTTTTTCTATTTTATGAGCGTTTAGTGCCCAGCCACTCATAAAATTTGGGCTCAGCCCCCCCGGCCGGCGCCAGACCCCACCCCCTCCCCCTTCGGCGGATGACCTGTTACATGTATGTTACGCACTGAACGGCAAAATTTGAGAAAATTCAGAATTCTTGTTTGTTTATTTGTTTGTAAATCAGTTGTTTCCGGTAAGCTTCTGTTAAAAATTCGATTCTTACAAAAAATTTTCAAATTCGATTGTTGCGCGTCCAAAACGAGCACAAAGGCGGGAGAGAGAGAGCAAATGTCGTGTACCGATACCCGATAGAGTAATCCAACGTAGCCAAATCTAATTGACAAGCTGCAAATTATACCAACCTACAGCATAACTGAAGCTCTAGCAAAAGCGTCAACACAGTTAATACATAATAGCAATTGGTAAAAAGTCTATTACGCATAAGCTAGTGTACACTCGTCCTAGCCTAAGTATACCCGTGTAAAAAGCCTAAGACTTCTTAGCAACTGAACAGTCGGATTCTTCATTGAGGCACCACATTCGATAGATTTCGAACGATATCATCAACACCAGCAGAGTGAAGGGCAGTGTCCAGTAGCCAAATTTAGCTTCGACGTTGTGGTAGAGATGGTAGAGAAGCAATGTGTGGGCCGTAAAACCCACTGATGTGTAGGTGCCCTAGAAACACTGTAGCCGTACTAATTAATGTACAGACAGACTCGGTCAGCAGACAAACAAACAGCCCAGCACAGCAGACTCTGATGTTATGCAAAGCAACCGTTTTGAATGGATCCTAATTAGTTTCTTTTGAATGAAAGATAAATAAATTCTTATTGCAACGATTGGCGAAATTTTCTAAAATATTTTCACTTAGTTTACTGCCTGAGATATTTGCCCTCAAAGTCAAAAACTGATTGTGAAAACGAAACGAAACAACAGCCATTTTTATTAGTCTCTTGCAGTTCATCCTAAAACAGATTCCTTCCAGTGACGTACCCTTTGCGGTGGAGGTAGGGAGGAAAAAATAGACAGAAATAGAGAAATGAATAAACTATGTACTAAAACTGTCTATTTTATGCACAGAATACGTTTTAGATGCGTTGTTGAAGGCTAATTTTTCAAAAATTTCTCGCCCTGGACGGGCAGAAGCACTGAACGGGCAACCAGCCCACTTTAAGCTACTAAAACTTGCAATTTCTGTTAATTTTACGCTCAGAATGCTTTTTAATTGAAGGCTAAGTTTCCGAAATTTTATCGGCAGCGGCCCAACCAGGCAACTTCAAAATTTTACACCCACCCGCTTTGTTAAATCCTGGTTACGCCACTGATTCCAACTGCCATACATGTACTAGGGGGTTTGGAGGTTACCCATAGCTAGAAAGGCCAACACCCTCCCTCACCCCATGACCCCCGAGACAGATTAGGAACCCC
>JASANB010005303.1:0-34837 GCA_030248155.1 Sabatieria punctata | reverse complement strand
CAACATTTTTTACGTTTTCAGCATGACCACCTAAACACTCCAAAGTTTTTCAGTGACCCGCCTGAATTAAACTTGATACTGTCTCCATGAATGGAAAATGTACAATTTATAACATATGTAGTATTTTATAAAAAAGTAAAAGCTAGTAAGTAAGTAGTAAAAGCTATGAAAAAGAAAATTTTTAAATTTTTAACAGTAAACTACCATTTTGGCAGTTAGAAAGATGAACTGGGTCGAGTTTTCCTTGTAATATAGTTGCAACAAAATCCTCTTAGGCACCTAAAAAACGTTGACGTTTTCGATGATACTAAACCCCACACCTGCAACGTTTTTCTGACGTTCAACCGACTACCCCAGCCCCTCTCTAAACGTTGTTGTTTATGGACAGCTCCAAATAAAGATCCACCTTGTCATTTGTACAGGCTAGCTGAAATTGCGGGAACTGAGGGGCAGCGCTTGGGTCCTCTCTGAGATTTCAGGTTATCACCAACATTTGGCTCACTTCTAATCTGACCGGCTGATGAATTTTTCAGAAAATTTTTTCTTTTTTAAAATTATTCTTGTTAGTATACATTAAAAGCATACATGGGCAGGAAAAATCAGGAGGGGGAATGGAGACGTGGTGGGGGTGGGGAGAAAAAAGCCAAAAAACGCCTATTTGGCTTAAATATGCGAAAATTTTCTCCCTCCAGGGGGCGGGGGGGGGGTATGGCCGGCCGAGGGGGTGGTATTGGCCGGTGAGGGGAGGGGTATACCCCACACCCCCAGCCCATGTATGATTAAATGAGGTCTTCCCCCACCCAAAATTGGCCTCGATTGGGCCCTCTGCGATCATCGCCCCACCAGCAAGAGCCGGGCCGGCTCTGCCCGTTTAGGATTTTCGGCACGCCTGGCCGGGATTAATTTTTGAGAGGCGGGCCGGGCCGGCCGTGTGGGGCATGCACAGCAGAAATTTTAGAGCGAAATTAAAATTAAGCACAAAATACAAATACACACTCGTTTTTCTGTTTTAAAATGCTACATTTGAAAGCTTAACTTTAATTTAGCTTTCAATTTGAGAATTCAGACCAAATTTTCAAAACTTTAGTTAGACAAAGCAAAAACCAATGGGCCGGGCTGGATTTTGATGCTGGGCGGATATCCCTCTGCTGAAAGGCCTGCTGGGCCTGGCCAAGCCCAAAAAAAACGTGCCCATGGATGCTACTTTGTTCCATGGTGGGGGGCATATGGACCTAGAATCGATCCATAGAACAGAAAACAACTGGCGTTAGTAAGCCATAAGCGCAACACAAGATCCACACGACTCAGACGCATTCAGCAGTGCCGTGGCGATTGCCTTTGCGCGGGTGTAGTTATTGGCTAGTTGGGCTTTGGAGCTAAAAAGTTGATATCCTGTTCTTTACATCTTGGATACTGACTCCAATAACTACACCTTTATTCATATATCCACTATTGTGATAGGGGATACTTTGCAGAGATTTGTAGAACAACCAAATTTGTTTTTAAGTCGCTCCTAGAATCTAAAACTAGGTTTACTACACCAGCCTGTATTCGAGCTCCATCAGGGTTTACCACGACTACTAGGTGCCCTTGGTCATTTCAATTTGTTGGTGAAAGCAGGTTTCCAAGTTATCTTTCCACCACCACTCTCTTCCCAAATTTCAGCATAACCGGTGAACATTTGTAGATCAATTTTTGGGACACCCAGTATGTCTCTTGCTTTTCCGTCCATGATAACAACAAACTATGGATGTCTTACGACTGGACAGCATTGCACGACGGGTAGATATCCCGAAAATCCTCAATGGGCATGCCCGGCCCGACCCTTGCTGGTGGTGGGGGCGATGATCACAGGATCCCAATCCAGGCCAATTTTGGGTGGCGCAGACCTCTTTTAATGTATACTAACAAGAAAAGAAAAATATTTTCTGGAAAATTCATCAGCCGGTCAGATTAGAAGTGAGCCAAACCTTGGTGATAACCTGAAATCTCAGAGAGGACCCAAGCGCTGCCCCTCAGAGTTTGCGCAATTTCCGCTCATATGCTTCAGCAGGCTCAGCTATCCTGTACAAATGACAAGGTGCCGGTGCGTCTTTATTTGGGGCTGTCCATAAACTACAACGTTCAGAGAGGGGTTGGGGTGGTCGGTTGAACGTCGAAAACGTCGCAGGTGTGGGGGGTTGGTATCATCGAAAACGTCAACGTTTTTTAGGTGCCTAAGAAGATTTTGTCTGCAACTACAGGGTGTGTCAAAAAAAACAACCCAGCAGAGTTTTTGCTGTAGCAACCGCAAATCTCAACCGATTTGAATGAATCCTGCTTTAAATGAAAGACGAATAAATTCTTGAAAGACTGGTGAAGGCCCTATTAAGATACGATGCTTAGTTCCTGAGATATTTTCCTTCAAACCGAAAACAGAGATTTTGGCAGTGAACAAGAGCGATTCCGTTGCACTTCACAACAAAACGGATTCCTACTGCTGAAGGGCAACAAGACCTTTACAAATGAAGTAACCAAGCATGTGTGGCACCAGAAAAACCTCGTTACGTTAGCCCTGAGCAGTAGGAATCGGTTTTATTATGAAGTGCAACAGAATAATAAAAATCGCTCTTGTTCATTGCCAAAATCTGTTTTGACTTTGAGTGCAAATATCTCAGGAACTAAGCATCGTATCTTAATAAAAGCTTCACCAATCTTTCAAGAATTAATTTATCTTTCATATAAAATAGGACTCACGGAAATCGGTTGAGATTTGCGGCTGCTACAGTAAAAAATCTGCTGGGTTGTTTTAATCTCTGTTGTTCACTGCCAAAATCTTTGTTTTGACTTTTAAAGCAATTATCTCAGGAACTAAGCAACGCATCTTAATAACGGCTACACCAATCGTTCAAGAATTTATTTATCTTTTATTTAAAGCAGGATTCATTCAAATCGGTTGAGATTTGCGGTTGCTACAGCAAAAAATCTGCTGGGTTGTTTTTTTTGACGCACCCTGTATATTACAAGGAAAACTCGACCCAGTTCATCTTTCTGACTGTCAAAATGGTAGTTTACTGTTAAAAATTTTAAAATTTTCTTTTTCATAGCTTTTACAATACTACATATATTTCAAATTGTACATTTTCCATTCATGGAGACAGTATCAAGTTTAATTCAGGCGGGCCACCGAAAAACTTTGAAGTTTTTAGGGCGGTCATAATGAAAACGTCAAAAATGTTGGGAGGGGTGGCAATCGGAGGCAGCAGTTTGGAACACCTAGAATCGCTCTATTTGTCTACTGCTATCTTAGCTGACCAATTTTGTGATGTTACTACACTATGTATATCCAGTTTCGGCAGTGAAAGCTGAACACACTGCAACCCATCTGTTTGAGATCGAAACTGTTTCTGCATTGCCTGCGGGTGCTTTGCCAAGCAAAATTGCACAGTTCTTGTTTGACGCATACATACAATCAAAGTCCATCCAATGCACAGAAGAAAATCCGTGCTTCAGTGGATGTTTCTGTTTACTGCAAAGTAACTTTCATCAGTTGGGGACAGATTGACGTGCTCATACCCCAAATCTCACCAAACAAAAACAACAGCTGAGCTGTGATGATGACAGTATACAATAGGTTACTTAACCTGTCTTTTGAAACTTTGAGCATAAATTTTGTTTTGCTCTAATGTGCAATAGTGACAATCTTTGCAATTGAACTTTTGACTAGCTTTACAAAGCTGCTTTTCCATCAATGAACCAAAATCCAAAATCAGCACAAGTTATCCCCTTGCAACTCACCTGCCACTTCAGTGGCTTGCCGATAGTTTTGGTTTTGGGCGTTTGCCGATAACTTTAGCCGACAGTTTTGGGTATCGGCAAACTTTGCCGAAAGAAAAACACGTGTATAGAGATAGAAACTATCGGCAAATTTGGCAAATTTGTTTTGCCGATAGCTATCGGCAAACGACTTTTTTCCGACAGTTTTGAAAACGGTGTGTAACAGGGGGTTAAGCATCAATTTGTCGTTATAGTGTTAAAAGTTTAAAGTAGTTTAAGAGTCAGTCTCTGAACCGATCGAGTCTTCGTCCTTTGCCATATTCAGACCCCAAAAATGAAACTTTGGCGTGGAGGGCTCAAAGTTGGACGACTAATACGTATGGATAGGTTATATAACCACCGCAAAGGATATCCCGATTCGACGCTCCACGCTCGAGATACGGCCTTCTGAAAATCGGTCCGCTTAACTATGGGACCAAAATTTCAAAATCGAATTTCTAGCGCACTAATCAGTATTGGGACTTAAAAATTGGGGGGTTAGGGTAACTTTTAGAGTGCTTTCAGAATCAATGGTCGAATTCCATTTTCAATGAAAAAAAATTTTTTCGACCCCCTTTGGAGCCCCCTAGCTCGTCTGGAACCCCCCTACACCGTTTTTTTATTTCAGAATATTGTAGCGCTATCAATTCCCTACAGTTTGGTATAAGCCACATTGGCTGACCCGTGGAAGAAAGTGGTGAAATATGGCTTCAAATTTGAAAAATCCTCAAATTTTTAGTTTTGGTACTGCACCAAAATTTCCTGCTGGAGTTTCTAGCGCATTAATCAGTGTTGGGACTTAAAAATTGGGGGTTTAGGGTAACTTTTAGAGTACTTTCAGAATCAACGGTCGAATTCCATTTTCAATTAAAAAAATTTTTTTCGACCCCCTTTGGAGCCCCCTAGCTCGTCTGGAAACCCCATACACCGTTTTTTTATTTCAGAATATTGTAGCGCTATCAATTCCCTACAGTTTGGTATATGCCATATTGGCTGACCCGTGGAAGAAAGTGGTGAAATATGGCTTCAAATTTGAAAAATCCTCAAATTTTTAGTTTTGGTACTGCACCAAAATTTCCTGGTGGAGTTTCTAGTGCACTAATCAGTGTTGGGACTTAGAAATTTGGGGTTTAGGGTTACTTTAGAGTGCTTTCGGAATCAATGGTCGAATTCCATTTTCAATGAAAAATTTTTCAAAGCTAGGGGGCTCCAAAGGGGGTCGAAAAAAATTTTTTTCATTGAAAATGGAATTCGACCATTGATTCTGAAAGTACTCTAAAAGTTACCCTGAATCCCCAATTTTTGAGTCCCAACACTGATTAGTGCGCTAGAAACTCCACCAGGAAATTTTGGTGCAGTACCAAAACTAAAAATTTGAGGATTTTTCAAATTTGAAGCCATATTTCACCACTTTCTTCCACGGGTTAGCCAATGTGGCTTATACCAAACTGTAGGAAATTGATAGCGCTACAATATTCTGAAATAAAAAAAACGGTGTAGGGGGGTTCCAGACGAGCTAGGGGGCTCCAAAGGGGGTCGAAAAAAATTTTTTTCATTGAAAATGGAATTCGACCGTTGATTCTGAAAGTACTCTAAAAGTTACCCTAAACCCCCAATTTTTAAGTCCCAATACTGATTAGTGCGCTAGAAATTCGATTTTGAAATTTTGGTCCCATAGTTAAGCGGACCGATTTTCAGAAGGCCGTATCTCGAGCGTGGAGCGTCGAATCGGGATATCCTTTGCGGTGGTTATATAACCTATCCATATGTATTAGTCCTCCAACTTTGAGCCCTCCACGCCAAAGTTTCAATTTTGGGTCTGAATACTGAAACTCGATTGGCCCAGAGACTGACTCTTAAAGTGGCCTGGTTGGGCTTCTGCCCGACCAGCGCTAGAAAATTTTGGAAATTTAGGCTTCAAAAACGCATTTAGAAGGAATTCTGAGCACAAAATAGACAGTTTTGTTACATAATCCATTAGTTTCGCTTATTTTTGACAGACTTTCTCTTCCTACCTCCACCGCAAATGGGTGGGTGTACCCACCCTACACCCCCTGGATACGCCACTGATCATACGAGAGATCCCGCATACCGGGTATTTATTTATTTATTTATTTATTTATTTATTTATTTATTTATTTATTTATTTATTTATTTATTTATTTATTTATTTATTTATTTATTTATTTATTTATTTATTTATTTATTTATACCCAAACTACAGCACACGTAATTATAACATACATATGTTCTTTCCACACACACGAAACTACTTACATTACAGAACTAAGAAGTACCTTCATGGAAATATGCAGTTAATAACAGCGAAAATCACAGTACATATCTCAAGGGATCTATGTTTGAACGCTCATATGGTGGGGACCGGCCCGGCGGCGCCGATTTGGACAGCGTCTGACGCCGAGCCTTTGAGAAAACGTGTTAGTTTGTTCGTTTCGAAATTTAGCATTTTCTTAAAATTTTTTACGGTCAAAGCTGTTATGGTTTGTTCCGAGAGAGCATTCCATGGGGGCAATTGCCCTTACTGCAAAGCTAAATTTTCTGCAGTTAAGACGAGAATAAACGATGGATAATCTGCGAGAATGCCCTTTGGTGTACGTCACTGGTGCTCTAACAAAGAAATCGGACTCCTTTAAGTCTACTAAGCCATTTATAATTCGGTAGACAAGCATCAGATCGTTCTGAAGCCTACGCATTTCTAGATTTTGAAGTTCGAACGCTTATTTTGACAGTTTTCCTCCTACCTCCACTGCAAAGGAATGTGTACCCACCCTACACGCCCTGGATACGCTCACTGACCAGCCCGAGTTAAATAGTGGATATGAGTTCTCTGGTGGCAGATTGTGTAGCGCGCCAAAGTATACGTAGTCCTCTCTTCTCAAGAGTCTGTATGCCCTAGTATGTATGTTTGCGAACGAAATTCCTGTACTGTATTTGTTTGTACGTTGGTGTGCGGTCGGTGACTAAATGGCAAGCGGAGAGCGTGAGATAGAGCCGGGTGGTCGCACTGTGGGCACAAACTTTCAACTGGACCCAGACAGCACAGACACTAAGCTGACCACCGGAGATCTGTCGTTATCAAGCTTCACTGAAACAAGCACTCGCAAACTACTGACACAGACGCCACAACCGAGCGAGACCCCCAGTCGTACGCCAAGCAGCGTTGCCACACCCATCAGTGCCACACTAGTCGACTCAGATAATAATACTACGCGCATGGTGACACGCATGGTTGACCCGATTTCGCCGCCAAAGAAACTGCGCAGTCTTCAGTATTCATTTTGTACGGCCCCCTACAAAACATCTGAGCAAGTGAGAACGGCAGGTGAGAGCCAAACTTTCAGTCGGACCAGTCAACTGATCACAGCCAAAACAGAGAGTCAAGTTGGACAAAACACAGATGACGGACAAGTCGGACGAAGGAAAGTAGACGGGCAAACAAAAGATGACGGACAAACCGGAGAAAGGGAAGTAGACGGGCAAAAGAAAGTTGACGCACAAACGGGAAAAAGGAAATTAGATGGGCAAAAGAAAGATGACGGACAAACCGGACAAAGGAAAGTAGACCGGCAAAAGAAAGATGACGGACAAACGGGACAAAGGAAATTAGATGGACAAACGAAAGATGACGGACAAACCGGACAAAGGAAATTAGACGGACAAAAGAAAGATGAGGAACAAACCGAACCAAGGAAAGTAGACGGACAAACGAAAGATGACCGACAAACCGGACAAAGGAAAATAGACGGACAAACGAAAGATGACGGACCAGCCCGACAAACGAAAGTAGACGGACAAAGGAAAGATGATGGACAAGTCGGACAAAGGACAGATGACCGACAACCCAGACGAACGATTACCGACATCAAAACAGCCCAGGAAAAGCGAGGTATTTGGGTGAAACAACAGAAAGTTGAGACAAACAGAATTATTTTGGTGAGAGCCGCTGAGAGAACTGATAACCTGTTTCCCAACTGGATCGACAAAACTGTGCCACTTAATGCCAACTCCTATCAACTGTCCAATTTGGTGAGTGAATACGTACATGTATCCTGTAGCACCGGAATAAGCGTAAAGGGTGTGCATCTATGTACGTACTGTAGTATGAGCTGCCTGTAGGCCGGTTTTCCAAAAACGTAATCAAATCTCAATAAAATTGGCGATTTCCCAAAAAGCGAGATTGTTACTTGCGTGACTGCTACACGTTTGGAAGCCATTCTGGTCTGGGGTCCACCACATAACCCTGATATACGGTGGGGGTTTCAGAACCAACCGACGAAAATCGCGTGGAGAGCGGGCGGTCAAAGCAGTTACACCAATGATGCGCCACTCACAGAAATGGGGATGCGTACGTCGCAGCTATTGGCAGAAGGAATTTCTCGTTTCAACGATGTCAATAGCGTGTTCGTATCGCCGGCTTTGCGCTGCGTTCAAACAGCTCAAGCTATCTGTGAAGCCAGCAAGCTGTGCATGTGTGTGGAGCCCGGCCTGTTCGAATCCTTGTGCCACTTCTCGGGTCCTGTAAGCTTCATGACACCTTCGGATCTTAGAGCGCTCGGATACAACGTAGACACGAGCTATGTGCCTCTGATCAGCGAACAACGGTTGGCCGAGTTGAAAGAGACAGAAAGAACGCCCACAGACACTTACGACCGACTGGAGAAGGTGGCGGCAACGGTGCTGCAAGCCAAGTGTCGGTCCAACGACCAGGTGTTGATTATTGCCCATGCAGTCACTATAGATGCAGTGGCCAGATTTTTGCTGCAAAAGAACCAGCAGATTGACGTGCGACCTGTTGACCTGCCGCGTCTAGGGTTGCATTATCCTTACTGTTGCACAGTGACACTCGTGCCTAAAGCCTCAGCTTGGACGTTGCAGCCCAGTGCTACTAAGCCCATCACCTATCTGGACATTTCTTCCGTAGCCGACATCGATTACTTGACTCGAATTTAGACTTACTGGTTTTTTCTATGTACTTGATGTGGTTGATCAGTGAGTACGTGCTGGTTCCCTGATAAAAGTCACCACCAACAACTTCCTTATTTACTCACACTCAGTTGTTATTCTCCGTAACCAACTGCTCTATAGCTTTGCGCAAACTGACTTTTGGTTGCAGTTTGGAGTTACATTGCAGTTAGTAGGTAGCATCCATGTCGTTTGGGCGGGGGCAAAAGGCCCGATTTTTTGCAAAAGTCCCTCCCCAGCGGATTTTTGGGGGACCTGAAAACCCACTTTTGGGTTCCATAGTAAAGAAAGTTTTAGCCTAGACAACATAATCTACAGCACAAAATCAGAGTTTCTAAGCACTGATAAAACCCTGTTTTCGCCTACCCTAGAACCCAAAACAGGGTGCTAATAGCAGCGCTTAGAAACTCTGATTAGGGTTTTGCGGTTACTTTGAAACCTAAACAGGGTTTTTCTAAGGCTTAATCCCAAATAGGTTTTTAGGTTGCTTAAAAAGCCTGATTAGGGTTTTACGGTTACTTTGAAACCTTAAACAGGGTTTTCGTAAGGTTTAGAAATCCTAAATTGGTTTTTAGATTACTTTGAGTTGAAACCCTAAACAGGGTTTTTGTAGGCTTAGAAGTCCTAAATGGGGTTTTTAACTTGCCTAGAAACTCTTTGTAGAGTTTTAGCTTTCGGTTACTTTGAAACCTTAAACAGGGCTTTTGTAAGGCTTAGAAATGCTAAATATGGTTAGGACTTTGAAACCCTGGATTGGGGTTTCTAGGTTACTTTGAAACCCTAAACAAAGTTTTATCCCTCTCGGTTTAATAATACTACGTACGGTGTGATGTAAAATGTATCAGCCTGCAGATGCATACATTACATTCTCTATTACTCGAAGATTAATCCCCTCAACAGACCGTACTCCATGCGGGGCCACAGCGCGAATACGCGATTTTGTGAAATTCCGAGCTCAAAAAATCAATGACGGCGAATCTGTAAACAAATTCGCAGGCGTGCGAAACAAAATAAAACTTTTTTAAACGAGAGATAAAACTGGTTCGGAATCAGCGGACCCAAGTAAAGCAGACAAACTTTATATTTCGGAGCAAACCGCGCTGCATCTTCAGAAGCCTTAAACACAAAGCAGAGAGAGTCACATGAAGTCGATAAACAGAGTCACATAGAGTCAAAATACTAACAAGAAATTCTAGAAGGAAATTCAAAGATAGTCGCAAACTAGAGGCACGCACCAACCGGATCAACCAAAGACCTTTTTTGGTGACCAAAAGTGGGTTTCAGCGACCTTTTTGGGCCCAAAACAGCGTTTAGCCGATCTGAAACCCTAATTTAGGGTTGAAATCAGTCTTGAAAAGCCCTACCTTGGTCGTCAGTTTGTATTTGGGCGCCCTGAATTTTTGTGCTTTTCAACCAAAAATAGGGTTTCAGGGTTCCAGAACCCTCAGAATCCGACTGCGGGGGATTCCCGAAAATCGGGCCTGGGGCTAAACCCCCACAAAACCCACCTAACTGCATTGTTTTAAACGGTAATTTTTGCACTTCAGACAGGATTTTTAAGCGATTTTTAGCTGTTTTGAGCCCAAAAAAGGTCGCTGAAACCCACGTTTGGTCACCAAAAAACCCCCTTTGGGCATAGCCCTGAAACCCTATTTTGGATCAGAAAAATTCCAAAATTCCCCCCCAGCCGAAAACCCAGCTACATGTATGTGTATGCCCCCTAATTGATTGAAAGATGAAAAGTAAGGCATGTGCAATGGCGTATGGGAATCGAACCCAGCACCTTTGGATTGCCGGTCCAGTGCTCTAGCCACTCAACCAACACGCCGATGCCAGACCAACACCATAAACGCAGTATTTGAGAAAGCTAGCCAGTAATGAGGAGCGGGACTTCAAGACTCAGCGTCAAACTCAAGCTGAACTAGAATAGCAAATTAAATGAAAGGTGAAAAAGTAAGTAGTGTTTCCGAGTAAATTTATTTTGAAATTAAATAACTTTTAAATTGCTTGCTCAGCGTTCAGGAGAAAATAACTTGCTATTAATTTGCTTGGCACCCAAATTCTGAAATTTAATTTGATACAAATTTGTTATTTGCTATGAATTAAATATAAATTTGCTAAAATCAATACTCAATTCCTGAGGAAACAGCTCAAAACCTGGGTCGTGTCAGTCCAAAATGAGTTGACCTTTCTTCAGATTGCGACAAATGATCTACAAATTAGCATTTAATGAGTTGATATCTTTGCTATAAGCATGAATAAGGTCATCTTTGGACTGAACTTGTTGCTTTGTCGCCAAAATTTTGGTTAGTGAAGCTGCCAAACCAAGCAAATTTATATCAAATTCATATCAAATTTATATCAAATTTCTAGGCCAATTTTACGAAATTTAATATAATTTTAATTTGTTTGACAGTCATCGCGAGAAATTTAATTTGTTAATAAATTGCTATTTACTCGGTGATTTTGGCCAAAACAATTTAATTTTGTTATTTAATTTTAATTTGATCGGAAACACTAAAAGTAAGGCATTTGCAATTTTTCCAACCCCCTTCGATTCCGATCCGATCCGATGTGCGGGGGGGCCTTATGGCCTGCGATCAGACTCGAGGTCCATTCCGCTACCCCGTGATTCGTCATCTCGGACGTTTCCCTTCTATCACTGCCAGCCACTCTAGCCATGCTGTTGGACGCCAGGTACTAAGAAAGTCCCTGGCGCGTTGACGTCATGATGATGTCGGCTCCCAACGTCCGCTAGGTCCGCCCCTGGTGTGAGAGAGGCCCCCCGGCCTAGTCGGTTTCCGTGGACAACTCCTGACGTCATTGATCTTCCTCCAATGTGGCATGCTATTGGAGCGGCTTCGGTGCAATGGCAGATCCAGTCGGTTCCCATTTTACCTACTCGCTGTAACCAGCTTTCGGTGGCCTGGGTGGAGCGTTGTGCCGACGACCAACTCTTTGCAGCAAGAAACTTGCCGCGCCGAGAGGATGAACCACTACAACCGCTAGGGATGCAGGGGCCGCCGTGACTCAGAGGCAGCAAGCTACCCACTGAGCCAACGACGCGGCCCCCCTTCGATTTTTCTGGCAAGTAATTTTTGAGCAAATTTTATGGATTTTTTGGAATTTCAGACACTAAAATTGCTAAAATCGCCTGTAAAACAGCACTTTCTAACTTGTAATTGAACCGACGCCAGACCCCCAGTCCCCTCCTCCTTCGGCGGATGACCTGTTCCATGTATCATTTGGATTTTTGCCTACCCCGCCTCCAATTTGGCCTCAAGCAGCCCAGACCATCACCACAAAGATGGCTACGACTCCTGCCTCCAAATCGTTAGGCCCATCCCTAATTTTTTTTGGATTTTAGCGCTCTGAACCGATTTTTCCGGCCCATGTATGATCATTACCATGTTGAGTGTAATCTGTTTCTGTTGTCTTCCTGTCATGCGGTGTATGTCGAAAAGTTCGTCCCATCTTGCCTGTTTAGTATAAAGCCCTCCTTGGCGCAGACCACATAGGCAGAAAAAAATTGGATTGGGTAAGAGATGAACTGGGCAGCGTAGGTGGATAGGCCGATTTGCCAAAGAAAGTCGCTAAATCTCTATAAAATTCCCGATTCCCACAAAAAGAGTGGCCAAAAGTTTAACCGAGGGGAGTAAAGCTATCCGAGGGGGACTCGGTTGGCGATCGGGAGGGCTAGTGCCCGGCGCCATCCCCCGCCCATGGTGGTTGAATTGAATGTGTGTCATTTTGTGTCACTCCGCAACTAATTAATCACAGAATGGTGGTGCGTTTGATCGAGTTCAAGAAGTTAAAGTACGGTTATATATTTAATTAAAGTACTTTTTTATATCTGGCGTTGCTGTTTTTCAGTTACGAATTTCAGTTCATAATGATTAGAACTCGCGTCACCAACTTCTTATACAGCTTTTTGTGTCCATATACTATGCTTGATGTACTGGAAATTTCGGTTTATTTTCTTAGTATTATTCATTTTCGACTTGACCGATGATGTGTAACGGCCAAAATGAAGTAATCGCTCCTTGTTTCGAGAACTCTATGGGATAGTGCGCCCGTCCCGTACCAACTTTTCCCGCAATAATAGTGCTACCGTCTTTACTCGCCGATCGCAGATTCCCCCAGGCTGGGGTGATCACTACTTGTGCCGATTAGTGTTTCAAGTGTAGACTTTTGCCCATTTTTTGTTTAAAAAGGACTACCGTCCTGGGGCTTGGACGAAGACTGTTATATTTAATTTATGCTTAATCGATGGCAAATTGTCATATCAAGCCGTATGCTCTTGGGAAGACATATCTGTCGGCGCAATCGAATGCTATGGATGTTTCAGTAAGGGGATGTAGCGACAACACATTTTTCTTTTTTTCCATTTTTTTAATTTGTTGCTCAAGGATCTATGATAGTAAATGCGCCGAAATATGCATCTAAGGTAGGCCTACTCACAAAGTAAAATTGGTAGCTATCTTTAAAAAGATGAGCTAGAAAACTTCATTTTTTATTTGTTCATAGTGATGATCGTCGTTTAAAAAGGGCCACCGTCCTGTGGTCTCGAACCCAATGTTTCTAACTGTGCTTATTGTGTAGCTAGGGTAATGGTCTGCCGATCTGGCCTTGGGCACGAATGTACGTCTATGCGTATGAATTTTATAGCAAGTTTTCTAAGTGGGGTTCCGGGGGTAATCGGCCGATAATCGATGAAGTAAGGCGATATGACGAGAGCGCGTAATCTGAGAGGTAGCATGCATGCAGTAATTGGTTGTGGATGTGCTGGTGTGTTAGTGTGTAAAACAATAATTTAAAAGTCAAAAGCAGTTGTTTGAAACCGCATTCGGTCATATTTATTAAAGATTTACAATTTGGGTGCGAACGTTTTACAGAATTTGGTCCAAGACCAAAAACACGTATCTAAGGTAAAGCTGAATATTGCATTTAGTAATTAGATGTTGATGTGTAAAATAATAATCAAGAGATCGTCAGCAGTCATTTGATACCACATTCGGTGGCCTGTGGTCAAAATTTGCAATTCGAGTGATCTCCCCACCCCAACCATGGACGATTCCCGGCCTATTCCCCCCACCTGGCGCTGCCGCGGCGGCTTACTGTAATATTGCTGCATGTGAAACAACACAAAGCGCGCGAAGTTTAAACGACTTCGCAGAGAAGTGGTAGTAAAAGCACTAAAACAGAACAGCTTAAATCTCCAAGTAGTTGCAATTTTTATAAATACCGATACCCGGTATGCCAATTATTTTCGGAATACCTGCCTGCAAGTGCAAATATCCCTCCCCTTTGTTGTCATCAGGTGAAACGGCAGCTCCAGTTCGGTTCCCATTTACGTATTTACCGTCACCGATTTTGGAGGCCTGGGTTGGGTCTGGGCCTGACAATTTTCCACATATAAAAGTACCCCTGGAGACGCATCAGTACAGGGCACACTCCTGAGGGCTTGTTTTCCAAATAGAAAAATATCCCTAGAGGGACGCATCAGTATAGGCACGCTCTGGAGGGCTTGTTTTCCAAACATAAAAGTACCCCTAGGGGACGCATCGGTATAGGAACGCTTCGGAGGGCCTGTTTTAAAAAACATAAAAATACCCCTAGGGGACGCATCGGTATAGGAACGCTCCGGAGGGCCTGTTTTAAAAACATAAAATACCCTTAGTGGACGCATCGGTATAGGCACGCTCCGGAGGGCCTGTTTAAAAACATAAAAATACCCCTAGGGGACGCATCGGTATAGGAACGCTTCGGAGGGCCTGTTTTAAAAACATAAAAATACCCCTAGGGGACGCATCGGTATAGGAACGCTCCGGAGGGCCTGTTTTAAAAAACATAAAAATACCCCTAGGGGACGCATCGGTATAGGAACGCTCCGGAGGGCCTGTTTTAAAAAACATAAAAATACCCCTAGGGGACGCATCGGTATAGGAACGCTCCGGAGGGCCTGTTTTAAAAAACATAAAAATACCCCTAGGGGACGCATCGGTATAGGAACGCTCCGGAGGGCCTGTTTTAAAAACATAAAAATACCCCTAGGGGACGCATCGGTATAGGAACGCTCCGGAGGGCCTGTTTTAAAAACATAAAAATACCCCTAGGGGACGCATCGGTATAGGAACGCTCCGGAGGGCCTGTTTTAAAAACATAAAAATACCCCTAGAGGGACGCATCAGTATAGGCACGCTCTGGAGGGCCTGTTTTAGAAACATAAAAGAACTCCTAGAGACGCATTTTCCAAATATGTAATCATTTCTGACCTCTAAAAAATCTCGGCGGACGGGAAGAAAAATATATTTTCACACCAAACATAGAGGTTAATACCCATTTACTGAGGTACTGGAGAAGCTAGTGACGAAGAGGAATGATGATGCATTCACCACCTACTTCCCGAAAGCATTCCTCTGTCAGCCAGGACGACGTTTTCTCTCAGAAAGACCATGCTGCTGACGAGATCACAGATCAGAGTGCCTGTGTCAGTTGTGAGAATCCTTTCTCGACCTTTGCTGACGGCCCAAAAAAAGCGCAGGACTGCGTCCAATGTTCGTTCTGTTCGAACTGGATTTGTACTGACTGCATCGTCAGCTGTCCGAGGACCACCAAGTACACGAAAGAAGTTTCGGCCAAACGGATGGCTATTCTGGTTGTGTACCAGTCTCAGTCTGTGCTCATCAACTGCGGTGCTTGTGGCACTCCCTCCGCTAAAGAGATTCTCTCTCAACTGTCGGCAGTAAAAACGGTCAAAGAGCCAACGCAGCCCGCGCCTCAACCGCCTGCTCCAAACCTGATGGCCCACATCCAGACTACTATGACCCAAATGCAAGCTGAAATTCGCTCATTGGCTGCCAGGGTAAAACCGCCATCATGGGCCGAGATTGTCGAGAGAACGGGGGCCCATGTTCAGGCTCCAAGTCAACACTCACTGCCTAACACTGTACCTCCTATTCCTGAGCCTGCTCGCAGTGTTGGAGACGACCTACATAAACGCAGAGTGGTCATTTCGAACTTACAGGAAGACGGGTCTGTTTATGCGGACATGATGAAAATTCGTAATTTGATGATGACCTTAAAACTTGATTATAACTCTGTGCAGGCTGTCGAGCGGCTGGGCCGCCCGTCTAAGGACTACGACCGACTGCTCAAAGTGACTCTGCGTTCAGAGTTTGACGCCAGACTGCTACTGTCTGCCTTCAAGCAGAACTCAAAGGATATGAGCCCCTTGCGGATGCGTCCGAGTCTGCCTGAAGAAGTTCGAAAGCTACGACAAGAGAGACAGAAACTTGTTAGGCAGTGGAACAGTAAGCTGCAGGAGGAGTACGGTGATGAAGTGTTTGTGAGCTTTAGTTTACGGGATGACGGTTCTGTGTGGAGATATAAGTGTCAGGGCAACAGGTGGTTGCGCGACAAAGCGTTTGTTTTCAGCAGTAGTGTAGATCCTTTGTCTGGTGCAGTGATGACGGGAAACTAGTTAGCCCAGACACAAAAAATGGAGGCCAAAGGCTTGTTTTGTTCAACGCACAACGATTATCAACTGCTGATAAATTGGTTGAGCTAAAGAGTTTCCTTTCTGAGCACCTGCAAGATATAGTTGTTGTAACTGAGACGTGGCTAGGTGACCTGGAAACGTGTGTGATACCTTTTCATCCAGAGTTTGCAGTGTATCGCGTCGATAGAATGGAGCGACAGGGTGGAGGGGTGCTGATTTTGGTACCAAACGAACTCCAATCTCACCTTCTTTTCGAGCCTGTGCTGTGCGAGTGTTTCGAGGGGATCTGGGTAGAACTTCTGTCTAAAGGTAAACCCTTGTTTCGAATTGCAGCGGTGTATAGACCTAGGCGCACTTTGGACGTAACTGGGCTTATTGATTTTTTGTTAACTGGGCTAAATACTGCTGTGCCGTGCGTTATTGCTGGCGATTTTAACATGCCAAACATAGATTGGAATCAATTATCATGTGAAGGAGGCGAACGCTCACAGGAGCACCGCTTTCTTCTGTTTACTATCGCTCAGGGACTGCAGCAATTCGTTACGGAACCCACTAGACATAACCCTGATCATATTCTAGACATTATCTTAGCTTCAGAGGCCCAAATTATCATTGACGTTACGGTCGGAGACAGTTTCAGTACCAGCGATCACAACAAAGTTGAGACTATCCTTGATGTAAATGCGGCAAGGGGAAAACCAGCGGTATCTTACCGTGACTTCAGAAGTGCAAATTACAAAAAAATAGAGGAAGCACTCCACTTAATTGACTGGGACGTGATGCTCTTAGTGCCTACAGTACAAGAAATGTGGAAGGTATTTTTGCAAACACTTAACTACCTGATTAGCCTTTACGTGCCGTTAAAATCCGTGTCTAAAAACTCTAAAATTAGGTGGTCTAAGGAGTGCCGTAAGCTTGAGCTAAGGCAGAAGGCAGCTTACCGAAAATTCCGTACCAGTGGTTCTCTTCTGGATAGGGTAAATGCTAGAGATTTGGCTAGACAACTGCGGGCTAAACGAAGGCTAGAAGAGCGTCAAAGGGAAGAACGCGTGCTACTGTCTGGTAGAAATGAAATTTTCTGGAGTTTTGTGAACTCAAAATTGAAAACCAAACAGCGAATCCCTGTAATAAAATCGTCAGATGGAAAATTTGTAGCTGATAATAAGCGAAAATGTGAAATGTTTAATGCGTATTTTGCTTCTGTATTCCAAAATGAATCTGGAGAACAACATCATTTTCCAAAGCAGACAAATAATTCATTGGGATATGTCCATTTCAGACCAGAAATTGTGTATGTTTTTATATCTGAACTACAAAATAAGCTTTCGCCTGGTCCTGATGGATTGGGACAATTGTTTGTCAAAAAACTTGCGTTTGAAATGGCGTATCCTCTCTTTAGGATCTTTGAGTCATCCTTTCTTAATGGTGACATACCAAATGATTGGAGATTAGCCAATGTGACTCCTATACACAAAAAAGGGGTAACTTCGAAAGTGGAAAATTACCGACCAATCAGCCTGACATCTGTCTGCTGTAAATTAATGGAACAAATAGTAAAGGAGCAATTGTTGGGTTTCCTTAAACAGGAAGGCTTAATTTCGGACAGTCAGCACGGTTTTCTTTCCAGACGCTCTACAGTTACTCAGCTACTTCTTTGCGTAAATGATTGGACAAAAGACCTGGACAGCGGTCTATTTGTGGAAATCTTTTATATGGATATAGCAAAGGCTTTTGACTCTTGTATTCACAGTATTTTGTTAGCCAGGCTCGAGTCTTACGGTATTACTGGACCTCTTTTAAAATGGATTGCAGCTTTTTTAAGTCAGCGTCAACAACGGGTTGTGATCGAAGGTGTGCTATCTGACACTGTACCTGTTACTAGTGGGGTCCCTCAGGGATCCTGTATTGGTCCCTTGCTCTTTTTGATTTATATAAATGAACTTCCAAAGATTCTAAAAAACTCCGGCGTAAAAATAAAAATGTTTGCTGATGATTGTAAGATCTACCTCGCTTTTCCGAAAGTGGGCTATGATCTTGCAAAATTTGAGACTGCAGTAACTAGAATTGTCCAGTGGTGTAAAAGTATAAAGCTACAGTTAGCCCTACAAAAGTGTGCTCTATTGCACCTAGGCTTCTCAAACCCTCAGGCACAGTACGTCTTTGAAAATGTCCTGATAGAAACAGTGACAGAAATGAGAGATCTTGGTGTCTTAGTGGGTCGTGACCGTTTTGGCTATCTCAGTTTTTCAAAACATTGTGCTAAAATCGCCAGCGATGCCGCTAGGAAATCTAGACTAATCCTAAGTGCCTTTATAAATAGGAGCACACCATTCCTACTACAGATGTACAAAACTTACGTAAGGTCGCGGCTCGAATATGCCACGCCTGTGTGGAATCCCTATTTACTCAAGGATGTAAATACCGTTGAAAGTGTGCAGAGGGCTTTTACACTGCGATTGCCAGGTATGCTTGGTCTTCAAGGCTGCTACCTAGAAAGGCTAAAACTACTGGACCTTGAAACACTCGAACGTCGCAGGCTCATCATTGATCTCCAGTATGTATACCAAATCGTACATGGTCTGGTGGATTTAGATTTTGATCACTTTTTCAGTTGGAATCCAGTGTCAAAAACTAGAGGAACTTATAAACTGTTTGTGCCATCGTTGGAAAGCTACATAAATTGCAGGGTACACTCCTTTGCTTTAAGAACGTTGAAAACATGGAATTCTCTTCCAGATGAGGTCACCATAGCACAAAACCTTGCTTCTTTTACTCGAGAACTAAGAAAACTGAACTTTGACCAGTACCTAAACTTTGTGTAGTAGTTTCTAACGTTTTACTAATGTCTGTTTAAGGCGGTGTAAAGCCCTTGTGGCTGTCCACTGGCCTTTCGCCTCCATATGCCGTCGTTTTACACTGTAACCGCGTTTTATGTCATTGCTAACTCTTATTTTATTTGTGTTGTGTTGGGCGATAAAAGTTCGTTCGTTCGTTCGTTCAGAGCAGATAGCGCATACCGTAATCCGGCTGCGGCGGCACCGAGTGGGGGGAATGGGCCTCCTCCCACCATGGACGCCCCAACAAGCGCCGATTCGATATTTATCGCTGCAACACGACGGACGGCAAACAACCAGCATGCAGCAACAAGTACTCGATTCTCATTTGATTATTTTACTTGCTTGCCATCGCGCTGTCGCCCCGAAAAAGAACAGATAATCATTGATTTCCTGATAAACGAGTTGAAGTGTCCAGGTGAGTCTAATTAAATTAATTCAATTGTAACACTATTATGAATGAAATAAATAGGGTAAACCGGGGTAACTTTGAACAGGGGGGCAACTTTGAACAGGCGTGAGTTTTGCGCGTTTTTTGCGCCGCATGGCGCTCGCGGTTCGCTTTTTGGCCTATGGTTGCGCTAGTTTATCGCTAAAGACTCCAGGCTACACGACACTACCAAATAGTAAGGGATCTGTTGCTGTTTGCCAGTGCTATGCTGCTTGAAAATATCGGCACCTTAACGGCCGAAAACTTTACAACGAGAAAACTTTAGGTTCCAATGTCCCAAAGTAGTCAAGTTTTATACTGTTTTGCTCCCCAGAGCATTCTCTTTCTAATAGTGTGCTTATCGTCTAGCTATTTCATACTGAACTTTTTCTATGCTGCGAAGAAGAGAAGGGGCTACTTTGAACACCCTTATAAATCTGATTTCCTTGTCTTCTCTGCATATTCTCGCCTCCTGTGGTTAGGGAGCTTGGTGTTTACCACTCAGCTGGAAACGTTAACCCCCTCGCCCCTCCCTACATTACACCCCAAGGAAAAAAATTAAGAAGACCTTCCCGGCCCAACATACAAATATTAGTAGCGGCTCCACTCCAGTACAACTCTCCACACCACTCCAGTCTAACAAACTAGCTTAGGAATCACTAATTCAAGCTTAAAATTCGCTTAGAATGCCTTTTGTAACTGCATTTAGTGTTTCCGCTGCTGTCATTTAAGAGAAATCGGTGTTTTTAGAGACCCTTTCTGCTGTATTTTGTTTGTTTTTAGCTGAAAAACGCTATTTTTCAGCTTAAATTAGCGATTTTTAGCCTATAAAACGTGCTAAAACCCATTTCCAGACGTTTTCTTCAGATTTTTGAAATTTTGTACAAGTTTCTTGAGAAAACCGCCCCTGAACGCCCTCCAGACGGAAGCACCCTTACCTCCTCCCTCAGGCTAGCCCGGACGTATTACATGTATGCCCCTTTGCCTATCTTATCTGACTGAATTAATTTTAAACACGGTGTTCAAAGTAGCCCCACATCGGGGGCTACTTTGAACACCCATGTGCTTTTTAAAAAAACTTGGTCACACTCATCTTTGTTTGAGCGTACAACATTCTATCTGACATCATTTTGAAGAGCACACTTCAAGCTTTCGATTGCATTATAAATGGTCATCCTAGCTTCCCTACAGACCTGAATCCGTACGCTTGAAATTTCAAAAAAACGTTATTCGTTCAAAGTAGCCCCGGTTTACCCTATTGGTAGTGTTCCGACGATATCAAAATTCGTCGATATTCGATATCGATATTTTCAGCTCAATATCGATCGATATCGATATCGATATTTATAGCTATGCAAGAAAATCTGAAAATTTGAAAGAGCAAACTGCTCTCGCTGCTTATCAGTCAAGTACTGGGCCCGTATTCATAAAAATATCCTAAGCTTAGGACAACCTAAGTCGCTTAGGACGTCCTATTTGGCCGTAGGATATCCTACGAGTATGACATCCTACGCCGTATGATGATAGGATTATTCATAAAACAGTTTAGGATATCATACTCGTAGGAAATCCTAAGCGCCTTTTATTAGCGGCCGCCACACGACATGTTTAGGAGGGAATTTCAAACCTGACTCATATTTTGTTGTTGGCACCGACCGGAAGCCCAAGTTTGAGTCTAGAAGTAGTCATTTCTGTTCTGTGACCGTAACTTAGCCGTTTTTTCAATAATACAGAGCAAACGGGTATGAAAGTAAAAAGCTAAGAAAACTTCATTTTCAATGAAAACATGACTATCTAAATGTTTACTACTAATTTCAAGTTTATAATTATGTTTTCTAACCGAGCTAGTGGTAGACAGGCAACCAAGAGTGTTTATCGCATGCAACGCACTCTAAAACCTACGTCCTAAGCGGCCGTAGGTAGCTTGCGACCTACCTAAGGTTTTCGTCCTACGCCGTAGGATTTCCTAAGAGCGGCCATCCTAAGCAAAGTTTTATGAATTGTCCTACGGCCCGCGCGGCGTCCTAAACGGCAAGATTTAGGAAATCCTACGTCCTAAATTGTTTTATGAATAGGGGCCCTGATGCAATCAGTGATCTGATATCAATTAAGCAGAGAATGGCAGAAAAGGTAGTAGCCCTTCTGAAGCCCTTAAATAATAGGTTGATACCCTCAGGCCTATGCTCCACCCTCATTAGGAATAAGGAGCTCAGACAGAATAGCGTATTTTTACTTATTTTAGTGACAAATAAGCCAAAAAATCTTGACTTTAGAAAAAACATCGGACTTTTTTGCTTAGCATCCTTTTGGCCACCCATCAGTCCGGTGGTACCCTCTCAGGATTTGAAAATTTACCACCCCTTAGCCAAAATGCTAGTCCATGTCTGCTTCTGCCCTCCTGCTTCAAGTGTGCGGAGTGAGCAGCTCTTCAGTGCTGCAGACATTTAAGAACCTAAGCGTTGCTGTATGAAAGCTCAGAATGCCGAGAAATTGATGTTTCTGAGAGCTATCATGCCACTGTTAGGTTTTGACTACCATCGATTTCTGAGTTGTCCAGGAAAAACTGTTTTTTTACTGTTCCAGAGAGATAAACTTGGTCTCAGTTTTGCTTTTTCCTACTTTTCCACCCAAAAAAATATCGAAAATATCGATGCGAAATATCGCGATATCGATATTGGAAAAAGGGTCGATATATCGACTTTTCGATATCGATATCGATATATCGTCGGAACCCTACATATAAGGACCGACCCTAGACTAAAATAAATACTTTTAGTGATCCTAACTAATTACAGTTTAACAAGTTTTATCGATTAATATCGATTATCGATTATTTTTTTGGCAAAATTCCAAAATTTCAAAATCGTCCAAATTGGTCATCTTATATATCATTTGAAAGCCCTTTGTCTGGCGAGTCTAATGGTCACTGCATCAGCATTGGGCATGCCCCGGGGAGCCTCTTTTGCCAAATATAACAATACCCCTGGGGGACAGATCAGTATGGGCACGCCCCGGAGGGCCTGTTTTAAAAACATGAAAGTACCCCCAGGGGACGCATCAGTATAGGTTCGCTCCGGGGGGCCTGTTTTAAAAACATAAAAGTACCCCCAGGGGACGCATCAGTATAGGTACGCTCCGGAGGCCTCTTTTCCAAATATAAAAATACCCTTAGGGGACGCATCCGGAGGGTCTGTTTTAGGGATGCAAATGGTATATAATATAAAATACCAAATACCAGATGGTATTTTCTATACCAAATAATACGAAATAATTCCAAATATTTGATAAACAGGTCGCTAGCTGTTTGGAATGAGCGCAAAGTCATACTTTTTGTTTTTTTTTCAGCAAAAATAATTAAGTTTTGCCTCAGTGGAAGAGTTTTTGTTGCATCTAAAAGAAATCTAGTCATGCAGAGAAAGAAAACGAACAGAATTTGATGGATTTTCACTTACTAGGGAAATGGGCAAGCACGTTGTGACGTTTGCGGTCTAGGCTCGGTCTCGATAAAGGGGCCGTCCATAAACGACGTCGTACCAAAATCCCGATTTTTCGGACGCCCCTTCCCCCAAAATCGCCTTGCGTCGTTTCATGGGGGCCCCCTCCCACTTTTTGAGAATTTTCCATGAATGGTTGTTTGTTATAAGCTAAACTGGTCAGAATTCTTTATTGTTTTGTTGCTCAGAAACGGTAAAGAGACGTCTTGTTCTGCGTATCTGCATTGTTAAACTTTTAGTAAATTAGAAATAAAGAGAAAACTCTGAACAGAAGAGCTCCGACATGGTATACAGTCGCAAAATATGCAGAATTTATCGCTTGAAAGCTAACTGTTTAGTTATTTAAACTATTTGGTATTATTTGGTTTAAAAAATACCAAATAATACCAAATACCTAGAAAATACTAAATAATACCGAATAATACCAAATAATACCGGATACCATTTGCATCCCTAGTCTGTTTTCCAAATATAAAAATCTAAGTACATTTATGTTTGGAAAACACGCCCCCCCCCAGATTGTACCCCACTAATGATATTGTGATCATTAGACTCCTTAGGTGGAGGGCTTTCGAATGATATATAATATGACTATATATTTTGAAATTTTGGAATTTGGCCAAAAAATAATCGATAATTTTGTCTAGAATTGATTAATTGGTGATTAGTTATTATCATTAAAAGTATTTATTTTAGTCTGGGGTCGGTTCCTGATTTTACGCCCGGAAACTATACATTTACCCAATGATGCACTGGGAAATTTTGAAAAGGCCTGATTGGGCCACTGCTCAACCAGGGCGAGAAATTTTTTTAAAAATAGCCTTGGAGCAGTAGCCTTTGACCAAGGAGTAAATTTTTGAAAGTGCCTCGTTGGGCCAAGAGGGTAAGAAAATTCAGCAAAATTAGCCTTCAAAAACGGAGTTAAAAGGCATTCCGTTCATAAAATTATGAGAAACTAGTCAGTCAGGCCAGGTGAATCTAGCCTTGTTTAGCTATTATAAGTAACGAGTTATAAGATTAGCGAGACATGATTTTAGTGCCACTTAGCCATGCATAGTTAAAAATAGCAGGCTTACAGATGAACATGGCTATAGACCCTTGACTGCATACATGTAACAGGGGGGTCTAGGGGTCTGCCCCCCACCCGACTTAGGCCAGACCCCCCGGATGGGGAACCCCCCGAGACGGTTTCGCCGAACCCCCCCCTCCGATTTTTCTGGCAAGTTAATTTTTGAGCAAATTTTTGCAATTTTTTACAATTTCAGACACAAAAATTGCCAAAATCGCCTGCAAAACAGCACTTTTTAGCTGTATTTCAGCCCAAATTAGCGATTTTTGGCTATTTTTAACCCAAAAATTGCGATATTTTCGATTTTTGAGCGTTTTTAGTGCCCTACCCCCTCCCAAAATTTTGGCTCAGCCCCCCTCCCCCGGCCGGCGCCAGACCCCCCAACCCCCCTCCCCCCTTCGACGGATGACCTGTTACATGTATGCTTGACTGATTCGGAACGGCCACCTAATTGGTATATTATTTTGTAATGTTTTTTGTCGCCTAATCGGCATCGCCTAATAGTACTGTACCCAAAATGACTGGAGGCTAAACGTCCGGCCATGGACTGTGGTCATTCATCAATCGCCCACGTGAAAGATCTACTGGAGGGTGTGCTAACGAAGCGCAACAGGCAGGCGTTTGTCCATGACGGTTACATGTATGTCATGGACAAACGAAATCCTGAAGGTCTGTCCGTCTACTGGAAGTGTCGCAAGAGAAAACTGTGCAAGGGACGGATTATCACACGAGACGGAGAGGTGTGAACCTAGCAAGCTTTTCTAATTTATGTTTAGAATTTTCGTTAGCCTTTTATGATGATCTTCGCAATAATTTCTGCATATTTTGTGCTACAAACCTACAGATACCTTTACAAGACCTACAGAGTTTCATTGCGCTTAATTGCGGCGTTATTGCTGTATTTAGCTCTAGGATTGGTTTATGTTACTAATAATCACTGCTTGATCCCCAGCTGTTACTCAAATGGGGGTCAAGTCACAAGAACTGTCAGCATTGCCTGCAGGCATACCGTATCCTTCCTTAGACTCTGCCTGCGCCTTTTCATGTTTACGCTATTAATTTAGGTTGATCGCGTTTCTGTGCAGCACAACCATGTGCTTTAAACAAAACGTAAATCTGAGTGAATATACAATTGAAGAGGGCGGGCGCCTCACCTCCAGTCCCTTTTGCTTTGGCCAACTGACCTGTGCTATGCCGGATAATTAGCAGGCCTGGCCGGTCAATTACTGTCCCAAGTGAATTAGTTTTAAATTCAACGAACGGAGCAATCGACCAACCGAGCGTCGACGAATGGGTGTCAACGAACAGAGCGTTGACGAACCGGTGTCGACGAACCGAGAGTATCCCTTTGAGAGTGCATGTTGAATTTCTCACTTAAACTTTAAGCGTAACATGTAGTGCCTATAATAACTAAAAGAGCATCGAAAGTTAGTCCAAGGGTTCTGGAGATACAGGCACACGAACTGGGCGTGTAACAGTTTTTTCGTTCCTGGACCTTGATTTTCAATTTTAAGCCAATTTTTTTCAATTTGGCGTATCACCCGATTTTGCTCTTTTTTATATTTTGTAGAGAAAAGATATTATTATGACGTTTCTAGACCTGCCAGGCATCTAGGTTTCTTTAAAAGAATTTGGCCCAGTCAATCTTATCGAGCGGAACACGAGACTTTCAAAAATGCCATTCCCAACTCGCTAGCTACGACCGAAAATATAAAAGTTATTCTCAAAAAACCGAAGTTTTTTGCTTTCTCTATTTCCAGAACTGAGGTCTCCCAGGGGCTGCCAATTGCAGGTTCTGGTTTTTAAATCCATATATATATGCCTGCCTGCATGCAAAATTATAATCAGGGTTTCAAAGTAACCCGAAAACCGTAATCAGGGCGTAAAAGAGTAACCTAAAAACATTGTTTAAAGAAGAGTAACCTGAAAGTGTTCTTTAGGATTTCTAAGCAACCTGAAACCCTGTTTAGGGTTTAAAGGTAACGTAGAAACCCTAATTAGGGTATGAAAGTAGCCTAAAAACCCTATTTAAGGTTTCAAAGAAACCTGAAAGCCTTCTTTAGGGTTTCTAAGCAATCTAAAATTCCTGTTTTGAGTTTCAAAGCAACCGAAAAACTCTTTTGAGGGTTTCTAAATAACCTGAAAGAAAACCCTGTTTAGGTCTCTAAGAATCCTAAAAACCCTGTTTTGGGTTTCAAAGTAACCTAAAACCCCATACATGTACTAGGGGGGTTTGGGGGGTTACTCCCCCCAGCTGGAAAGGCCAAACCCCCTCACCCCCCCCCCCCGAGACAGGTTAAGGGACCCCCCCCCCCGACCAAAAAATACAAGTACTAGTGGTGGCTCCAGTATTAACAAACTGGGTCAGAAATCACTAATTTTTAGCCTAAAATTCACTTGAAAAGCCTTTGGAAACCGAATTTGGCGTTTCCACTGCTGATATTTAAGAGAAATCGGAGTTTTTGGAAGCCCTTTTTGTCATTTTTTGCTTGTTTTTAGCTCTAAAAAGCTATTTGGCAGCTTAAAATTGCGATTTTTAGCATCCTTACTGAAAAAAACGTGCTAAAAACGCATTTCCAGGCGTTCTGGAGCTTTTTGAAATTTTGGACCCCACCTCTGGACGAAACCCCCCCTCGACCCCCCATCTGAGGAAAAACCCCCCCTACCCCCAGGTCGGCCCGGAGCTGTTACATGTATGTAAAACCCTATTTACGATTTCTAAGCCTTAGAAAAACCCTGTATATGGTTTTAAAGTAGCTTAAAAACCCTAATCAGAGTTTCTAATCACTGCTAGAACCCTGTTTTGGGTTATAGGGTAGGCGAAAACCCAATTTTGTGCTGCAGAATGTATTGCCCTGCGTAAAATTTTCTTTACTTGGTACACCGAAAAAGTGGGTTGTCAGGTCCCCTTTAAAAATCCTCTGAGGGACTCGTCGAAAAATTGGGCTTGGGGCCGGCCCCCTTTACTCTCCTCCAACGACATGTATGAGTGTGCTGAACTTGCTCACTTTAGACTGACTGTCACAGTACCTGACTCAGTGGCTTATTTTTGACCGGCCACCAACCAAACGATTGCCCATGGCGCGCTCTTTAAGTTGACATCGAAAGCTAAAAGATCCGTCCGCTCAAACTAATTCTTGGAGCAAGTGGCGTATCCAGGGGGTGTAGGGTGGGTACAGCCCCCTTTGCGGTGGAGGTAGGAAGAGAAAGTCTGTCCAAAATAGGAGAAGCTAATGAATTATGTACCAAAACTGTCTATTTTGTGCTCAGAATGCCTTCTAAATGCGTTTTTAAAAGCTAAATTTTCTCGCCCTGGTCGGGCAGAAACCCTACCAGACCATTATAAACTTACTAAAACTTGTAATATCTGTTAATTTTAAGCTCGGAATACCTTTTAAACGCGTTTTGGAAGGCTAATATTGCTAAATTTTTGCCCTGACAGCGGCCCAACCAAGCACTTTCAAAATTTTACACCCCCTTTTCCAAAATCCTGGATACGCCACTGGCTGGAAGCAAATTCCCGATTTTTTGGCAACCTGTATTCGCCAACCCGGAAGGTTTATCCTATCCCAAAAGTTTGACATAACTGCTTCGCCCATGTGTATGTCATGAAGAGTGCTAAGCAGCGGTTTTGTAGTTTTCTGCGTACTGATAATAGCTTGAATATTTGTTCGAGCGCCGGGCAATGTGGAGCATTATAAAGGCATCGATAGCATCAATGCGGGGGTTGCGTTGGCTAGCTTGTAGTAGTGGCAGCAGCTTTCTGATACACAAATGGTGTACTCGACTGTCCACTGAGCCTGAGCCGACTTTGCACGCAAGCGGCAGTCGCTGGTCTTGATGTGATAGTATTGATTGCGACGAGCGAAAGAACCCGTTTCAAGCTGAAAACAAGCGTTTTCTGGCTGTTCGTAGGCTGGCCAAAAGTAATTAGGCTCAGCTGGACGAGTTCTCGCTAAAAACTTATGCGACTGCTCCTGTTTCCTGGTTGGCGGGAAGCCGACTAAATTGTGTTGGCAGGCAGACCGTGTTTGGGGTGGCTTTGGCAGTAGCCATTGTCGGTGAGGTCGATAATTCGGTCGGGTCCAGAATTGTTCACTTAATTCTGCAATGTCAATTCTCCGAGGAGTTATCATTGCAGCGTGTGAGAGGTTGCGATGAGTCGTCAGGCGCCGTCTACCAGCGACCAGCTGCACGGCTGGCTGCACAAGTGGACCAACTACATCAAAGGCTACAGAAGTAGATGGTTCCTGCTTAACAACGGCACGCTCAGTTATTACAGGTTCGTCAGTTTGCTTTGTTTTTCTTCCGTTCCATCAACTGGTTTCATCTGCTGAGCGCAGTGGCTGGGCTGGTGGGTGGGTGGGTACGCGCGTACGTAGTTACTTTCCAACCAGCCGGCCAGGAGATTGGTGCAGCTTTTTGTTCGATTGACGATATTGGCGTCCGGCCGGTGGAGTGCGTTGGCTCCTCTCGCGTCTTCTTGACTCCTCCTCCTCCTCTCTCGACCACAAAGCGACGGCGTCTCAAGACAGCCTTTCCGCGGTCCGACGCGCCACTTCCATCATGTCTTTTTGCTGGGTAGTATCAGCTGCGCAGACGAGCTGCTGTTGCCGCCGTCGCCGCCCGTTCTATTAAACTGCATCCTTGGAGTCGAGCGCTCCGCCGTCCAAACTCGATCTGCGCTGGAGAAGAATGGCTCTGAAACGCCGTCTCACTCAAGCTAAGCGCAGTCTGAAGCGAAAACTGCGTTGGAGACGTCGTAGCGATAGCGTCGTTCTCCTTCCGTCTTTGGCCGTCTCGGAGGCCAAGCGCGACAAAAGCCAGCTATCTTCCTGCTCCACCAAACCCTCTACTAGTCAGGCGCTGGGGTAGTACTGCAAGCCAAGAGTTGCTTTTTCTGTTTTTTTTTGTAGCGCTGCTAAAATTTGCTGTGTTTTTAGAAGCCAAGCCGAGGTGGGACATACGTGTCGAGGCTCGATCAATCTTCAAGGAGCGTTGATTCATACAGAGAACGCGTGCAACTTTATCGTGGCCAGTGGGCCGAACACCTTTCATTTGAAAGCGACCAACGAGGTTGAACGCCAGAGATGGGTGACTGCACTGGAGTTGGCTCGACATCGCGCCATAAAGGCAGCGGAGTCTGGTGAGAGATGAAACGAAACGCTTCTATGACGTTCTTTTTGGTTTTAATCGAATCTGCGTTTAGACGAGGAAGAGGAGTTGAAATTAGAGACGAGCGAACTAAATCTGGAGGGCGATCAGAAGACGGAGTTGCAAAGCGCACTGAAGATGCTTCAGGCCAAGATTGACGACTTGTTAACCTGCCAAGATTTAATATGTGAGCGCTTCAGCTGAGACGTCGCTTCCAGTGACATGTCTCTCTCTATTTAGCCAAGCACGGGTCGAACCTGCACAAGAGTCTGGCCGATTTAGAGTCAGTGGTGCAGGGCGGTGACGTAAATGCACATATCAAACTGGTGAACGAGCGCGTCACTCTGTTCCGCATCACTACCAATGCCATGATTAACGTACAGTATGCACGGCGTTGGAGTTGTGTGTCGCATCTGAAATGTCTGCGTTCTAGGCCTGCAATGAGTTCGTGTCGTTGTCGCACTCGCACAGCAAGAAATGGCAGCGTCTGTTGCAGCACGAACATCAACAACGAGTTCAGCTGCAGGAACAGCTGGAACAGCTCGCCAAACAACATTCACTGCTTGAACGAGCTGCATTTAAACAGAGTGTGCGCAATGAGTTGCCGCCCACTACTCCTGGTACGCACCATTTCTCAGGTTAACGGCACGGTTGGTTACTTGGCTTTTTTCGGCTGGATCATTTGAGTTCTGAACACTTTTCTGCTGAAACTGAGTACTTTGTGTTCACTTTGTTGATGCAAGAGGATGGTATTCCATTATTAACCTTTGGATAGGACACCTTTATTAGGCGAACAGAAACATTTTTGTTAGCTTGCACTTTCAACAAATCTAGGTTGTTCGTTTATAACTCCAACCGGCGTTGAAAGCTCAGCGCTTATTTTTGCTCGTGAGTGAAGTAGTAGACGCTTTGACTCGTCGGTGTTCGCTCTTCCATCCAAAAAGCCTAGGGTGATTCCGAAAAGGATTACTAGAGTACGTATTTCAAAGAATCTTTTTGATGACGCGCAGCTGTGGTAGGTGCCATCCGTTCTCAACCAGCTTTCTCTTGTCTTTTAGCTCTGCAATATTCTGCTCGCCCACTCTAACTGTCCTTTATAGTGTACTCTGATAGTGATGACGACACCATTTACCACGACGCGCCGGAAGATGTAGACGAGCTTCCAGCTGCCGCTGCCGGCGGACGCAAAGACAGGTGTGGTGGTGGCTCTCTTCCTTCAGTATCAGTGTCAGTAAAGCTGCAGTGACATTGCAGTGCCAAGCAGCGTGGTATACAGCGCACTCCGAGCGAAGCCAGCGCCGATCATGATGAGGACGAGACGCGCGCTCGCGAACGACGCAGAGACACCTCCAGCTATTTCACTGCTGACCTGGTGCCTTCCACCAAGTCCGATGCAACTCACGCCGGAAAAGCTGTGCGATTACTGATTAGAATGTCTCTGTCTTAATTATTGTTTATGTTTTAGAGTCGGGAGCAGTCTCGGGAGCGAGCGCCGTCTGGTTCAGTGAGCAGACGCGTGCGTCGCAAGTCGATTCCTCCGAAACCGTCGCACGGCCTCAGTCTCTGGTCGATCATGCGCAACTGCATTGGAAAAGACTTGTCCAGAATACCTATGCCTGTATGCTGATTGCTTTTGCTTTGCCGCGCCTTACCTGCAGCGCCGGTTGTTTTAGGTTAATTTCAACGAACCGATGTCAGTGCTGCAGAGAATCACAGAGGACCTGGAGTACTCGAATTTGCTGGACCGCGCAGCCACTAAACAGGACTCGACCGAGCAACTGTGCTATGTAGCTGCCTTTACGGTTAGCTCCTATTCCACCACGTCCAATCGGGTCACCAAACCGTTCAATCCGTTGCTCGGAGAAACCTACGAATGCGACAGAACCGACGATCTGGGTTGGCGATGCTTGAATGAACAAGTAAGTAAGCATTCTGCTCTGCTCGCAACCATTGCAATAGATTTGCGCTAACACAACATGGCCTGCTGCCAAGCCAACTTCTGTAGAAATAGCGCTGCGTCATATAGTACGTAATTGGATTTTTAAGTGAAATTGCGTCTTTCAACTGTAACTTGTTGTGGCTGGGTCGGCAGGGCACTCCTCTGTCTGCGCTGCTCTGACTCTGGTACTGACCAATTCTAGCACCTGGGATGGGAAAGAACGGGTCGTGCAATTTTGTTATGCCTCAATTACTGTCTTTCTGCGCAGGTGTGTCATCATCCTCCGGTAGCTGCTCAGTATACCGAATCTAACAACGGTTGGAACTTTTACCAAGAGTTTACCATGTCCAGTCGATTTCGTGGCAAGTATTTGTCGCTCGTGCCGAACGGAATTGCTCATCTGGAGTTTTCCAAGTCAGTCTTTGCTCCTTCTGCTTGTAGATTTACATACATTGCCCGGAAAAAAATTGAGGGTGTGGAAAAAACTTTTCAGTTGGGTTGGAGAGCATACATGAATTTTCAATTCTCAAACATGTGTAGTAAATCAACGAACTCGCAATTGTACGCGGAATAAGAATCAGAAGTCCGATTGTTGATTTGACGCTTCCATTAAAAGTTGGTTTTGCTGAAAAACTCGTACAAAACTGCGTGGAACCTTTGATTTGATGTGCGCACCTTAAAGCTAATGTAATTTGCTATCGATTTATATAAGAAAAGAATTCGATATTCCACAAGTATTTTTCGCTGAATTAAATGAATCCAGATGACCTGGATTACAGGCGTATGGTATTATGATACTATTATGGTTCTGCGAACTTGATTTTCTGATTTATGTATTTTTATGTAAAACGAAGAATACATAGGCAAAGATGGTTTTCTGTTCTGTTTACATTGGACAGAAATTAGTTTAGTATAACGAACAGTATCAGCTTGCCGTCAGAAAGCAAGACACTCGAAAACTAACCTCCGAGCATACAGTAGGCTTTTCCATTCCCTGTTAGATGTATGTCTATGATAACTGCCTGTTACCTCGAACAAATGAGCAAAAAGTCTGTTTTTATAGATTAGGACTAGGTGCGTTTAAGTTTTTGCACGCTCTGCGTCAAGCCAATAATCGGTGGCCGTTTGACCCTGGTCTGGTCGAGCACTGAGTCTGTATGAGAGGCTGTTTTAGAAGCGGCTATCATTACTCATGGCGGAAAGTAACGACAACGGTGCACAACATAATCGTTGGTAAACTTTGGATAGACAACCACGGAGAGATGACGATCGAGAATCATTCTACTGGTGACAAGTGTCATCTGAAATACATACCCTACTCTTACTTCTCTAGAGACGTGCCGAGAAAGGTTTCTCCAATACTCCATCTTAATTGTTTGGCTCAATTGGCTTGCTGTAGGTGACAGGTGTGGTGCAGGATAAGACGGGCCGCGTGTGCTGGGCGTTGCAAGGTACCTGGGACAGTCAGATTGAGTGCTACAAGGTTGTTTCGTCTAACGAAAAGTCTGGAAAACCTGTGCTAGAGACACTTTCTCCGCGCACCATCTGGACGCGCAACCCCATTCTGTAAGTCTTAAATGAATTACTGCGCACGTGCTTATGATGCTCAGTTCTTTGCTTCTTTCTGCTTGGACCGTGAGAGCGTGGGTTTAGAGCTGGCTGTGAGAAGATGTACTTCTTCACCAAGCTGGCGTTGGAGTTGAACGAGCCGGAGTCGGGTGTGGCCCCGACCGACTCTCGTATGCGTCCTGATCAGCGCTTGATGGAACAGGGCGACTGGGACAATGCCGACAAAGAAAAAGTGCGACTCGAGGAAAAACAGAGGGCCGTTCGACGGCAGAGAGAAACAGAAGCCGAACAAGCAATGGCTCAAGGTGCCTTTTTGTTAGACCGTCAGACTCTCTGCCGACCTCCTTCTGGAGTGCTTTAATAACTTTATACTGTACTTTAATTGCATAGATTAGATACTCCAAAATTGACAGATTTTTTACTGTATTTTTATACTCTGTCGTGGAAAGAAATATAGGACTTCCTTTTGCCAGTGCCGCTTTTTAGGCTAAGCGTCTTTTCTTGGTAGAACTGAAAGATACGAAGAAAACTGATGCAACGTTTCTTTCAGTTCAGCGGGGACAGTCTAAACGCAAAATTTGAATCAGCTGCCATGTCGGTGGTTTTTGCAGGCCGACCCTACAAAGGACACGAGCCAGTGTGGTTCACAAAAGAGAAAGACAAATGGACCAATGGAGTTTTACATATGTTCAATGGTCAGTACTGGAAGTGTAAGGAGAATCAGAAGTGGGACGCCTGCCCAGACATCTACTGATTTTGTGTTCGTTCGGTTGCCTTCTTTCTACAAGTGCGTAGTGTTTACTTAGACTTTCTTCCGCAGTCATCCATTCATACCGATGTCCGTACTGCACCTACAGTATATGTGATTTATTTCTTTCTCATGCCGTCGGTTCTTGGTAACCTTTCACTCTAGTCCCATCTGGCCCGTACTCCGAAACTCTAAAGCTGGCTAAAATGCTTAAGCATAGGCTACCAGACCGGTATACCAGGGGTAGGGCAAGTTCCGGAGTGCAGCCGCTGCCTGATGCTCTTTTTATTTTCTCCAGTCATGGGTTTTTTTCTTCTTACCGACGCCTTGCGTGGCATTTGCCATAGGTATCATTAGAGTGCGAACAATACCTGAAAATCCCAATAGTTCACCTATGAGACCTGCAATACTCGAAACCCGAAAATCGGACCTGCATGGAAATCCGCCCCTTCCCCCAACTACGTGCATGTATGGCCAAACCACAGCCGGTATGTACGGCACTGGTGCACTCTGTATATTAGAAATGGCACAATTTTTCTTTTGATAAAATAACTAAGCGTCATCGATCAACTTTTTCGGTTTTTTTTCAGGTCAGTTTTTCAAGTCAACATAGATTTTTACGGGTCACAATTAGTATTGGGACACAAAACCCCCAATACAAAATATACATGGAAAACACCCCAATGCCCAATATCAGTTCGCACTCTATCTATCATTATGCAAGTTTGTAATCGTTTGGCTGGTTGTCGTTGGGGTTAATTTGACAGTTTTGGTTCGCGTTGATTGGGTGATGTTATATTCAAGACAAAATCTTCCGGAGTATGCGTATAAGTAAAATTTTTGTCATGCTCATTACTTTCATCAGCGCACTGCATTACCAAATGGTAAGAGTCAGGAACGCCACCGTTAGACTGGTTCTGTGTTTTGTTTTCTGAGTGCGACGACATCAACCTGCTTGCTGCATTCTATTGCAAGTAGCGATGCACTGCTTAGAGTGCGTAGACTTTTGCACTTGGCTTCATAAATAGTGTTCTGCTCTGTCTAAAAGGAAGAGAAAGAAGTAGTTTTTCTTTAATTCGAGTGCGATAAAAACAAGGCCAAAATTAACTGACATGTGAAGATTAGTAGTTTGGGAAAAGGATCACTTTTTCTTATTACGAAAGACTACGCAGACAGCAATGAGCACGCCGAATTGACCAAACACAACCACGCAACTCAGGATAATGATTGTTTCGAACAGAGATCAGTGGCGTACGCAGGGGTGTAGGGTGGTTACACCCCTTTTGCAGTGGAGGTAGGAAGAAAAAATTTGGCAAAAAAG
>JASANB010005302.1:0-118390 GCA_030248155.1 Sabatieria punctata | reverse complement strand
GAAACAACAAAAAACGCCATAAATTTTATTACAGATTCTGAAAGCCCATGATGTGAGCTTTCGAACGCTGCATAGCACGGGTCTGAGTTTGCTCGCCCCCCAGAGAAAAGGTCATTTCCGTGGGGGGTGTTTTGGAGTTTTACTATGGAAAATGGCCTTCATCATAGAGAATCATGGATGGCCATTGCTGGGTACCCAGAGGGAGTTGGACGGAACTGTTTTAGGGTTTTACTTTGGGGCCATAGGGATGTCCAACGCACACCATATCCGCCGATTCTGCCGACCCCCCACTATACATGTCTGCCTGATGGCCGCCCGATCTCGGTTGACAATGACAATTATATATTTTAACCTCTTACTTGCTTGGTTTACTATTTTAATTTATCAACTTTCTTTATATGCTAAACCTGAAATTTTGGTAATTTTATTCAAAATTTTACTGACTACAAATTGACTACAATACTAACTAACTACAACTACATGTTCAAAATCGAGAATTTTTGACTACTAACTAAGACTACTAATTATTTTTTGGCGATTTTTAGAGACTACTAACTATAACTACAATTTAGAAATTGCAGGAGAAAGAGGTCTATGGTGAACCCACCATGCACTGCGGCTGCGGGCAATCTGTAAAATAGGATGTGAATATACATGTAACAAGTCATCCGCCGAAGGCGTAGAGGGGGTTGGGGGGAGGTCTGGCGCCGGCTGGAGGGTCTGAGCCCAAATTTTAGGAGGGGTTTGGGCACTAAAAAACGCTTAAAAATCGAAAAAAGGCTAAAAGTCGTGAAAAATCGCTAATTTTTGCTGAAATACAGCTAAAAAGTACTGTTTTGCACGCGAATTTGGCAATTTTTGTGCCAAAAATTGTAAAAAATCTCAAAAATTTGCTCAAAAAATTACTTGCCAGAAAATCGGAGGGAGGGCGAAAAAACTGTCTAGGGGGGTTCTGTTCCCTGTAATTAACAGTAATCCCCACAAAATCTACTGAAAATATTAAGAAAGCTGCGCCTCAGTGTAGCGTAGATGATTTGCCAGATTTATAGTTTAAGTTTTTAGTGTTTCCAATCAAATTAAAATTAAACAAAGTTAAATTGTTTTAGCAAAAATCGCCAAGTAAAGAGCAATCTAATGACAAATTAAATTTCTCGCGACGATTGTCAAACAAATAAGAATTAGAGATAAAAAATTAGATAAAAATAAATATAAAGCAAAATCGATAATCTGACCCAGATCAACTAAAGCAGTGAAGCTTAGCAATTATGAATTGCCTCTAAAAATGTACTACCGAGTACCGAGACACTCCAAATGCACCTTTGCTTTATCTGACAGACTGCAGGCAGTGTATAAATTTTGTACATATTTTGTCCATCTAATGCACTGTGTGTATTGACATGAGAATAACTTTCAGGCATTCAGTGTTTCTAAATAAACGCACCATTCGTCAGTTAGGACATTTATGTAGGTGTGTGTATGGCCATGTTGTTTACGGCTATGCAGTTCCAACAGAATGGTGCTTTACATAACCATATAAATATAGGACAAATTAACAAAATATCTAAATAGCGATGTGGTTATTTAGCCTCTGTCTGTAGGCAGCAATATTGATTGAAATCTTGGCATTTCGAAACGTCGAGAAATCGAGAATTCTTTGTATTTTTCCAGGCTTGCTATTCCGTTCTCAGTCTTCTGAAAATATTGAGAACAGAAAATTGTATGCAATCTAAATTATGCAAAATGGTTAAAAATCGTTGGCTTCAAAAATAGGATTTGATAAAAACCTTTATTTTTATCTCTTTCTGGCAGAAGAACTTGGCTGCATTGTGATGACTGACATATTGTAGTGTTAAATAACGTTTGATCACATTATAATCAAAATTGTCTGTACACCCTACCCATCTGTACTGAAGCAAATGGACACAAAGCACAAAAGAAGGGAAACTGAAACCTTATTTATTGTATCTTAGAATGATCTCAGTCTGACAATGCATGCTCAGTATTCGTGGTATTTATCGGTATTCTGAGTATATTTTGTGAGTGTCTTTACAGCAAAGGAAAAGCGGTGGGACAAAATGTGGACAACTACAGGGTGCGTCAAAAAAAACAACCCAGCAGATTTTTTGCTGTAGCACCGCAAATCTGAACCGATTTGAATGAATCCTGCTTTAAATGAAAGATAAATAAATTCTTGAACGATTGGTGTAGCTTTTATTAAGATGCGTTCCTTAGTTCCTGAGATAATTGCTTTAAAAATAAAAACAGAGATTTTGGCATTGAACAACAGAGATTAAAACAACCCAGAAGATTTTTTACTGTAGCAGCCGCAAATCTCAACCGATTTCAGTGAGTCCTATTTTATATGAAAGATAAATTAATTCTTGAAAGATTGGTGAAGCTTTTATTAAGATATGATGCTTAATTCCTGACATATTTGCACTCAAAGTCAAAACAGATTCTGGCAATGAACAAGAGCGATTTTTACATATTATTCTGTTGCACTTCATAATAAAACCGATTCCTACTGCTCAGGGCTAACGTAACGAGGTTTTTCTGGTGCCACACATGCTTGGTTACTTCATTTGTAAAAGTATTGTTGCCCCTCAGCAGTAGGAATCCGTTTTGTTGTGAAGTGCAACGGAATCGCTCTTATTCACTGCCAAAATCTCTGTTTTGAGTTTGAAGGAAATATCTTCAGGAATTAAGCATCGTATCTTAATAGGGCCTTCACCAGTCTTTCAAGAATTTATTCGTCTTTCATTTAAAGCAGGATTCATTCAAATCGGTTGAGATTTGCGGTTGCTACAGCAAAAACTCTGCTGGGTTGTTTTTTTTGACACACCCTGTATATAACTGTTTAACTCTATCAATGTTTACATATTTACAACAGAACAAAAGGGATGTCTGTGTGATTGTCTTTCAGCTTCTCTCCAGCACATAGCCATGCTTACACTACTAGTACTTGCACTGATGTTTGTTGCAACCATCTCAGTAGATGCACAAATACAGTTCGACTCAATGGTCTGCCAGCAACAACCAGCCTTATGCAGTGTCCATCAACACCTGACTGCTGCACGGGCACAGCTTGCTAGCGTCTTAATGCAAGGTACTGAGTGCACACCTGTTTTGGCTTAGGTATACCTTAGTCCTCTGGGTCGTTGCACATGTTCTGTAACAACAATTATAGTGCCCACCCCACACAGTAAGGTTTTGATATCTTTTGCTTTACAGAGTGACAGTGATGCAAGGATAAATTTTTCCTTGTTTATCTGTGTCGCTCTTCTATTGACGGAATTGTCAGCAAATTCTAACAGCTTTTTCATCTACAAAATTATAAAACATTTAAGAGTCGATGTCTGAATCAGGCAACCCTCCCTATGCACAAAAATAGGTCGACCTCTCCGATTTTGCTCAAAATTTGCATAAATGATGTACCTTAGGGGAAACCAACGTGTACCAACTATCAGCCCCCAACTCCGCCTAATATGCAAATTACGAGGGGTCAAAGGTCAAATTTGGGGTACCTTATTCGATTGAGCATAACTATGCCAATTTTCAACGCACGGTGTCCGGGTTTCTTTTAAACGATAGAGCCTGCTCTTGGCTTTCCAACGAGCTACACAGCGTATTTCTACATGGCTTCATTCGGTAGTTATAACGATTTTTTTTCATTTTTTGATGACCCAAAAATCGCTTTTTTGCCCACTGCAAAAAAAATTCCCTCCTAGCCCCCCTTTTTTATTTCTTTATTTGATAGCCCTTGATGAGAGCTTTAATTTGATGTAAAATATGAGCGATTTCACTGGGGCATTTTTGAGAAACTTGCATTTGAATGTTGCTACCCAAGCTGACTGCTGCGAAATTTCTACTGTAAGAACTGCCCGGAAGTGTGTTAGTTTGCATCCCAGTAAGTTCAGGATTCTTTTACTGTATAGAGCGTTTCTCGAGCTATCACTTGATTAATTGAGGTTGAGATACATACAGTATGACTTTGTATCAAAACTGTTCCAAGAATGTTGAAGATCCTTTTTGCCATCTCAACAGCATAGGCTCGGAGTTAAGTAATCTGGGTCGTTGTCCAAATCCCAATCATCAACATTTCTTCTTTTTGTTGGTGTAAACAGCTTCCATGGACGCTCATTCTGACCAATCCAGACTGGAGGACCATCAATGAATTCGTAATATTGATGACTTTCAATAGCTGCTTTCTCCTGTGAATACCGGTTCCAAACGAAGAGTTTTATCTGTTGTACTGCCCTGAAAGTGGATTTTACACATCGTATCTTTTAAGGCAGTTGTAACGAATTTATCACCAGGTATCTTCAGTTGAATGTACTGATAGAAGAAGGTGGGTCACTGACCCAACCTTGCGAAGTCTGAAAAGCGGAAATGTGTGGACAGCATTCCTTTCAAATCTAAAGAAACATCAAACAGTATACATGACAACATCTTCTGTTACTCTGGCTATACTTCAAAGTTGACGCAGACACGTCGCTAAGCTGGCTAAACACAAATGGTAAATTCATTGTTCTTGTGCGCCCTTCAGTGCCGCGAAACGACACAGTGATTGGAGATGTGCTGGTAAGAACACCAGCACCGTTGATATTGGCTGTTTTGATAAATAATACGTACACACCTGAAGTATTTCTGTGTAAATTAAACTCAGTACTGAACTTTGACAAAATAATCTGATTCCTAAACAAGACTGACCTAGTTTTTCACTATCTTTCTGAACAACACCCGAGTCACTGTTCTTCCACTGAGTTTTGATACCACTGAACCATTCACTCAGAATGAACTTGAGACCTGAAAGATTTTTCATGTTCAAAAGGCAAAAACGGAATCTCTACTCATCCCATTGGTCTTACTCATAGTATGCTGTTTGTAAGCAATAGAATAAACCAAACTTGAATACTTACTAGGTCCAGGGTTAATTTCAATCCATACTTCTTCCAGCATCCATTCCGATTGTGATTTTTGGTGGAGAAACCGTAAGCTAATCGGCTTAAATGATAAATAACTCTTATGCAAGAAAGTGTGATGCAGAAAAATAAACGTGTATATTGCTGTAGTACTTCTTCGAGACACACAGCTTTAACAGGATCTGCCCAATCAAGTCTGTGTTGTTTTGACATGCTGACATTGAAGCTAATTGTCTGAGTGCTGTAATCCACAATTCCAGACAGCAGAATTTGGAACTGTAAGCTTCCAGTATAGCCACAGTTTTTACAGGGTGCTGTCTTGATGCCGAAATTGTATTCACCTATGTATGTACATATGTTTAAGCAAAGTTCATTCAGGTTCACAAAATTATTTATCAAAACTTACAGTTTTTCTGGGTTTCTCGGGTTCTACTGGATATTGGAACAGTAGTGACAACAGCAGTAGGCAAACGTGAAGCGCCTGTAATATTGGACAGTCAGCCTACTACACCTTTTAATAAATCAAATACTTGTTGTCACTGTAACAGTTCCCGGTTTCAGTGCCTCTGTCCAACAGAAATTTTTCACATCATAACCATAGTACCATCTATGGTCCTCTGAAAACAATTTTGTTCATATTGAAGATTACTTACAATGCAGGTGTAATTAATTTCATAGCTTGGCTGATAAATCTGATTACAGCACAGGCAAAGATTATAGTCTATTGGGCAACCTGCAGTGAAGAAGGGTGTAAACTTGTTAGAACAGCTCTTGTCTTCTTGATACGGAATTCCTTTGCATAGCTTGTAGGCATTTGTTGAGACTTTCATGGTTTTTTCATAAAAAACCTCAAATGCGTGATGGTACGGTCCACCTAGCCACCCAATACATGGCAGCAGTGAAGGACCATGATTACATGGGGGCAAATGCGAGACTAAAACAATCGCTGCATTAGTTTTGTGCAATTTGCAAAAAATGTGCTGTACCAATATCACGCCTAAAGACAACTCTCCAAGAATGTTGCACATATCTAGAGTATGCTCTGGAAAATGAATAATCTCCAACACGAGGTTCACCAAAGGTGAAGACTTGAAGACGGTTTCTGGGCACGATGTTTCTGTATGAGACTTCCACTGCTGCTAGCGCAGCAAGAGCACCACCTAAATATATATGTTCATGTTCATTGTTCACTAAAACAGTACATACCTTTTGCTTCAAAAGAATTTGAAGAATGGTTTGGTTAGAGTTAATCTTAAATTAAGTATTTTTCTAGGATTACTTTCTGTCAGATCAGCAAAAAGATTATTAGATTAGCTTAGAACAGATTATCATGTCAGTAATAAACCCGGTACCTAGGCTATGTCCAGTTACAGTGAGAGAATAGTTTGACTTTTCTTGTAACACTGTACGGATTGAAAGTTCAATGCTGGGTAGCATTGACCGGAATGCTCGAGAGAAGTACTGCTGCACTCTGCCTCCAGCTGGATGGGTTACAGTAGGAGCAAGGCCCGATAGTAGTTCTGTGCTTAGTTGAGACCAACCATTCGTTCCCCGGAACACCAGTACAACAGACTTGATTGCTGTGTCCAGCAGAATAAATGCTAGGCAGTCATGACCCACAACATCACATTTCTGTGACACAGTTTCCAGGAGTTGGATGCCAGGTACTGGTGCATAGCAGTGCTCTGCTCTTTCATTTTGATACGCAGTTGCACTGAACTGCAGCATTCGCAGGGACAGTTGTTCTGAAACATTACATTCATAATCCTTGCTTTTATAGAGTTGGTGCGAGTTTTACAGTTTCCTTTGTAATCTTTTTGTATTTTCGTCATGAAAACTGATCTTATCTAGCCTATTAAATTTAGACCAATTTTTTGAAAAAACACTTCTTGCTTTTGCTAAAGATTTCTAGTAGTGTCTACAGTGCCTATGTAGCTTTCAGAAATTATTGTTCAATAATTATTATACCATCAAATGTTCCATTAATTGCATATGGGTCAGGGCAATTAACAACATTGTCTATTTTCTGCTTTCCTGCACATGGATTCATGATGGAGCCATGCGCATGGCACGAGCTTGTTGGCGGGCACCAACGGCACTGATGCCCAGTCCAACTCCTCCGACTGGTGCATTCCATGCAACTTTTCATTTCGTTGCACCGTTCCGCCAACAGTTGTGTCGTTAAACACAAAGCAAGCAAGACCGTAAGGAAGGACATAATTGATCTAAAATTTTTTTCCTGCAGAAGCAGAATCGTTCTTTGAAGTTTCTCGCATTGGCACACTTACGGATGGTCGAAGTGTTGATAATTGATTTGACCACCTGAATGCGCACGTTGTAAGAAAGTAGTCCAACCTTGTTTTTTTCTAAATGGTTTCTTCATAGTTTACAAAACTGGGATTTTTACTTGGGATACAGAACTTTAGTACGTTTCTTTAGTGTACATAGGTCGTAAGATTATAACAAAGAGTAAATCTGTATAACCTTGCCTGTGAAAACCTACCTCAGTCAAAGACAACGAATAAAAGGACTTTGAGGCAGCATATACAGCTTGAGGGCTACAAATCATTCAGCTGTGTATGGCTAGAGCGGATGCAATTTCCATTATCTGTCTGCGCAGGCCGGCAGAAAAAGAGCTAAGTGCTTTTCTGTCTGATAGAGTATGGCTAGAGCGGATGCAATTTCCATTAACTGTCTGCGCAGGCCGGCAGAAAAAGAGCTAAGTGCTTTTCTGTCTGATAGAGTATGGCTAGAGCTGATGCAATTTCCATTAACTATCTGCGCAGGCCGGCAGAAAAAGAGCTAAGTGCTTTTCTCTCTGATAGAGTATGGCTAGAGCGGATTCAGTTTCCATTATCTTTCTGGTGGGCAGGTTGAAACGATCTGCCTGTCCCAGTTGTCTCACTTCACTGTTTTGAAGTGCTTATCACCATGTCCGTTGCAATGCTGCACAATTGCTTACTTGTGCACTTGTGCCTGTCATTCATAATCTTAGAATTGGCAGCAGCACCTGTTGGGCGGTACCGTTCTTCAGGTAGGTTCTTCAGATATTGAAAGATTTGTATAAATACCTTTACCGTATTTACTTCTTTACTGTATTGTCATTGCTTGTTCCCTTATCGATGTTTGAAGAGCGTTGTTTATCTCAGAAGCTAAAGACAGAGTAATCAGTATTACATTTATGTTTTTCGCTGTAACAGGAGGATTGTAGCTGAACAGGAAACTAAAATGATTATTTTCCAAACGCCAGAAACTGCTTTGCATGCATAGAATACATTTTCTAAATTGAAAGAGACAGTGACAAACTCAAACAACATTATTTGCAGAGTACAGTTTGGAAAGCAGCAATTCCGCTAAAGCCAGTGCATTCAACAATAGCACTCAATGCAGATTGAAGCGTGCAACAGATGATGAAGATGACGAAATTGATATGGATACAAGTACTGATGATCTCTATGGGTATGTGGACATACCACCAACGCCTGAGCCAATACCACCAACAGCTGAATGCTTTGTTGGCCCAGGCAAACCTGTCAAGACCAACGATCACACCCCTTGTGGCGATGGTGCCATGGGGGAACTGATTAGACTGTCTGACATTGACACCAAGACATGCCAAGTTGGTGCTTCATTGGAGGACATAGCGCACAACAACAACATAAAGTACATTCTTCAACTTCTCCTTGCCAGAACAGATGGTGTCTTCATTGATGATGTGCACTCAAAAGAGCATGAAGAATACCTGAAAAACACCTATGTTTGCAAAAAGCATTTGGAAGAGTTTGGGGCAAACTGGTTCAACTACCACAAACGTAGCTTTCGAAATCGAAAAGCCCCTGGGCAAAAATATTCCTGTTCTATTCAAGCATTGACAGATGTTCCCCCTGTGCACATACAACCAGCTGAAGCAAACAAAATGGTAACATGGAAGGATTCAAAAGAATTTCTGGCAGTCAAAAACGCACTTCTTCCTGTTGGACTTCGTAAGCGAATTTTTCATGAAAGTAGCATAAATTTAAAACATACTGTTCATTTTCAATTTTCAGCTATCTGCAAGCATCATCAAAAAGAAATTCGCAACATTATAACTGCAGAGCAGCAAAAACAGGTAAAATTGTTTATCTCGTTTGAAAACAGAAGGCATTCAAATTATAGTTGGATTATACTATATAGGGATTGTTTTGCTTGCTCGGTATTATGAAAGAATTGCATATTATGTAATACACATAATCTAATAACTGTATTGCATTGCTAATCATATTGCTGTTCTTCACTGATGCATGGAATGAATTGATTTCAGGAAGCAACAACTGAGAAACCACAAGAACATCCAGGTCCCGATTTTCGACAGGATGTGGACAGACATCCAAAGACAAATTTTGGTTACAGTCAAGATTCACTATGTGGGTCTCAGCACATTTCCGATGAAGAACAGTCCGATTATCTGCCAAGTCAAGAAAGCAAAAGTAGTTCACAGCAAGAGCGTGAACAATTGCGAGTTGCCTGGGAACAGAAGGTTTTCAAAATCCATAAAGCTGTCCGAGGTTTGGCAGAAGCTGCTGGAATGGCTCATCCCCGTCTAACCCACCCTCGGAAAAACTTGCAGAACTATTCACCAATGACAATCTACAAAAAAAAGCTATCAGCCAAGATGTTGTTCCATGCTGTCAGTACAGCGTTTGCGCCCCAGTGCCCAGCGACATTTGAAGCAGATGCGATGAAGTCAGCGGCGCAACTATTTTGGGATCAAAGATTACCTCCAAAGTTTGAGCAGCTGATGCATCTTATTGGAGATGCATACACCAATGCTCAATCAAGCCCAGAAAAGAAAACAATCCTGTCTATTGTCGCACCCCACACCACGTCCCCACAGCTGCAGAAGTATGTCCCAGGACTAACCCACCATATGTTTAAAGCGTCACGCTATTGGGCAAGGAAATACGGTCCTGGGACGTTTGTGTGAGTTTATCTAAGTATTGTATGAACCAAATGGAGAAGGTAGTAGTTGTTGTTAGGGACTACTCAGAACAAAAAAAAAACAAAAAAAAAAAAAAAAAAAAAAAAAAAATTAATATAATATATTTAAAATAAATTTACTTAGCAACAGTACTCAGAACCACGGAAAATCAAGCGCGATTGGACACAGCAGCAAATTGAAGAGTTTGTGAACTTTTTCACTAGTGGGCACGTTGTAACCGAAATGCCATTTGGAACTAGCAAACTCACCACAAAGGACGGAAAAATCACTATTCCAAACGTCGTTCGAAATATGTGTTCCAGTCGTCTAGTTGACGAATACCTAAAATACCTTAACGAAAGGGGATTGAATGACAGAATGCTCTCGCGAAGCACACTCATTCGAATTCTGAAAGCATGTACAGCAAAGAGGCGTAAAAGCCTCGCTGGTGTTGACTATTACACGGCAGCAGGTATGAGTGATTTTTGGGATAGCTGAGAGACAATAAGCTACAGTATGTGTATTCTAGCAAGTGAAGGCTTTGAATTTCTAATGGCACTAGTTGACAAACTTGGCTCTTTCACTGAGTCAAACGACTGGGCAAAGGACACAAAGAACGCTCTTCAAGACTCGAAATATTACCTAAAAGTTGGTTTCAAGCTCCACTTGAAAAAGGACTCCAAAATTAGCGACCACTGTTTTTCCTATGCGCTGAGCGATCCCAGTGACCCTGACTTTCAACAGGACTGTGTCCATGATCACAGTCAGCCAAGTCTTAGCTGCAATGCCTGTGACCGATTAGCGCTAACGTTAATGGAAGTCGAAAACGTTTTGAAGAATTCCAAGGAACTGTACACAAAGCAAAACCTTGAGGACGAGTATAACGAAGACCTATGGCTCACTGAGAATGCCACAAATGACATCAAGAAATACAAGGCCCACATTGTACGGACTGTGTTTTGTGACCGAGCCAAGCAGCAAGTACTGGACAATTTAAAAGAAGACGAAGTTTTCATTGTCATTGACTTTGCAATGTAAGTATATGCAACAGTACTCATCGCAAGCAAAGCCGTTTTCGAGAGAACTTTTGTGCTTTCTAAACTGCATACAAATTCAGAAAAACTGTTGCAGGAAGTTTTTGCCACGCAAAGCACGAGAATCACAAACAGGGTGGTTTGGGAAATCGGGTCTCACTTGGCATATATCAGTGGCCACCTACAAAGAGCGCGCTGAGGGAACCGCAGAAACAAAGACAGTCACGCACACGTATGTGCATCTATTACCATCAGCAAATCAAGTGTCATCGGAAGTCACAGCTATCCTGAAGCATTTGTTGCAACTGATCAGTTCGCAGAAACCGAAAGTGAAATATGCCATAATCAGAAGTGATAACGCTGTGAGTTGAATTTCTATCTCGCGCAAAATATCTTCTGCCAGTAGGTGGACATTACTTTAAAAAGGACTAAAAATTTTAGGGTCATTACAAATCGTCGTCAATGATTGCCAGTATTCCCGAGATCTCAAGGGGTCCTGTTGTTATCAAACGGTGGCTCTTTTCAGAAGCTCAAGTAACACATAAATTAACCGATTATCCTCTCGTTTTGCGCTACAGTGAAATTTTCAGAGCGGAAAAGGACCAGCCGACAGAGCAAGCGCACGCATAAAGAGACAGGTACGGTCCGGTCTGATAGGGGTACTACATAGGGGTACCACATACATTACGGTATGTACTCCAGCGATTAGTAGCCATATTACCAGTGCAACTCACTGTTTTTCAAACATGTATTTCCTTTAACATAGGTCTACCTATCAGTTGATGAGGGATTGGATGCAGTTACCGCTGATGACTTCATCAATGCTGCAACTTCTCATGGGGGCTTCGAGGAGTTAGTTTTTTCATTGGGCACATTAACGATGGACAACCACAATCTGGAAAACAAGAAACAAAGCCAAAACGGAAACCAAAAGGCATCGAAGGCATTACAAAGTTCTCAGACTTTCAGTTTATGTGGACCACAGCAACTGTAGACGCGAAAGGCGACGAAGTCTTTGTGGCTGGGTCTATGCGGGTCTGGAGAATGCCATTTCTCGGGAATGGAAAACAAATCAGTATAAACACAGAAGCATTCAAGAAACTTGCTAATCACCACTTGTTCGTACCTGAACGTGAACACCACGAATCGTGGAAACCAATTGGTCAACCAGACTATCCTCAAACACCGGAAAGCCATTCGGAGCCTGATCAAGGCACTGAAATTCAAGACGAGTTCGATCAGCTTGCAGATGATACAACCGCAGAAGAGGCTCGGGCGATGGCGGAGTCCGGCTATGAGTTCAAACGTGATTTGCTGTACGACTGTCCAGAACCAGGATGTACCGCCCAGTTTTACTATTACGCAAATCTAATTCGGCATGTTGCCGGTGGAAAACACAAGTACAAACCTGAAAGACTCACTCTTTTGGATGCAGCTCAAGGCATGTTTACATTTACATATGCTTACTTGTTTAACTGTACTTTTAGCTCTTGTTTAATTCTTACTTCTATATGTCTTACCATAAATAGGTTCTTAGGGTTGTACGTTACTCGATTGGAAGAATTGCACACTTCTAAAGCTATGAATGACCTTCGCGCTGACATCAATGAAGAGTTGGAGACGCATGCTGCTCAACAAAGCGCATGCCATCAAAGCGAGACGCAACCTCTTGAACAGGGGTGGGCCTTGCGTGAAGCACCTGCTTTCACTCGTTTTTCAAAGAAACAGGTGCAGTACCTTGAGAGCAAGTTTCTTGAAGGTGAACAAACAAAACAGAAATTGAACGCAGCGCAGGTGGCCAGCGACATGAGAAAAACCCGTAGAGGTACTATTCACCTATTACTATAGCAAAAACATGTGCTGCATTATATGCACCATGTCACTTCGTTCATTTGAACAAATGTTCAACAAAATGCTTCAGGTGGCGCTCTTCTCTTCAATGTGAATGAATATTTGACAGAGCAACAAATTCTTGCATACTTCTCAAGAATGTCACAGAAGCTAAGGAAGGGTGCAGTTGAGCAGCACAACGTTGACAAACCAGAAGACACATCAGAAAACCGGTTTGCACCTCGGCATGATTACCTGGACGATGAAAACATTGTCACTCCTGAGGATGATGAAATGCTGGCAAACTTGAAAGAACATCTCGAGTGACTGAAGCAACCTATGCTGCACCACAATACTGTTATGCCACAGCTAATGTAAACTCAAAAGTTTAGAGTTGGGATACGTGTCAACCTGTCGCTTGTGATAAAAGAATCCTGAACTTACTGGGATGCAAACTAACACACTTCCGGGCAGTTCTTACAGTAGAAATTTCGCAGCAGTCAGCTTGGGTAGCAACATTCAAATGCAAGTTTCTCAAAAATGCCCCAGTGAAATCGCTCATATTTTACATCAAATTAAAGCTCTCATCAAGGGCTATCAAATAAAGAAATAAAAAAGGGGGGCTAGGAGGGAATTTTTTTTGCAGTGGGCAAAAAAGCGATTTTTGGGGCATCAAAAAATGAAAAAAAATCGTTATAACTACCGAATGAAGCCATGTAGAAATACGCTGTGTAGCTCGTTGGAAAGCCAAGAGCAGGCTCTATCGTTTAAAAGAAACCCGGACACAGTGCGTTGAAAATTGGCATAGTTATGCTCAATCGAATAAGGTACCCCAAATTTGACCTTTGACCCCTCGTAATTTGCATATTAGGCGGAGTTGGGGGCTGATAGTTGGTACACGTTGGTTTCCCCTAAGGTACATCATTTATGCAAATTTTGAGCAAAATCGGAGAGGTCGACCTATTTTTGTGCATAGGGAGTTCACTACAGGGTTGCCGGACTCAGACACCCACTCTTAAAACTCTAAAATCTTGAGGAGCCACTGATCTCTTTTTCTCTCAAGTCTAGCTAGTTTTTGATGTCAAATGAATAAGTGAAATGGCTGAGTGGTCCTATTGATCTACAGAAAACTAATACATACACAATTGATTGCTTCAGCATTACAGCAAGGTCCAATGGGAAAACATGTGGATCCTTTGAACTTTCCGGTGGGCTTGGGCAAGCGTTGAATGATAAAATGAGAAAGAATGCTTTCTATTCTTCTCTGGCATTGTTTTCCTTCCATTGTTAAGTAAACTTGTTGCACATGTCATCTTTCTAATGCACAGTGATTTGAGGAGGTGTCTTTTTCGCAGAAAAAACCAGATTATTATTTAAATTGCCAAAAAACATAACTTCTGGACATACATGTAACAGGGGGGTCTGCCCCCTACCCGAATTAGGCCAGCCCCCCCCCCCCCGAGACGATTTCGCCGACTCCCCTCCGATTTTCTGGCAACTAAATTTTTGAGCAATTTTTTTGCAATTTTTTTACAATTTCAGACACAAAAATTGCCAAAATCGCTAAAACAGCACTTTTTAGCTGTATTTCAGACCAGATTAGCGATTTTTGGCGATTTTTAGACAAAAAATTGCGATTTTTTCGATTTATGAGCGTTTTTTAGTGCCCAACCCCCTCCCAAAATTTTGGCTCAGACCCCCACGGCCGGCGCCAGACCCCCCCAACCCCCCTCCCTCCTTCGGCGGATGACCTGTTACATGCATGCTTCTGGAGAAACTGAAGTTAAAAATAGTTGTAAATGGATATTGCCCATTTTCTCCTCTTGCACAATTCAACATTATTTAGTAGTGTTTCCGAGTAAATATCAAATAAAGAAATAAAAAAGGGGGGCTAGGAGGGAATTTTTTTTGCAGTGGGCAAAAAAGCGATTTTTGGGGCATCAAAAAATGAAAAAAAATCGTTATAACTACCGAATGAAGCCATGTAGAAATACGCTGTGTAGCTCGTTGGAAAGCCAAGAGCAGGCTCTATCGTTTAAAAGAAACCCGGACACAGTGCGTTGAAAATTGGCATAGTTATGCTCAATCGAATAAGGTACCCCAAATTTGACCTTTGACCCCTCGTAATTTGCATATTAGGCGGAGTTGGGGGCTGATAGTTGGTACACGTTGGTTTCCCCTAAGGTACATCATTTATGCAAATTTTGAGCAAAATCGGAGAGGTCGACCTATTTTTGTGCATAGGGAGTTCACTACAGGGTTGCCGGACTCAGACACCCACTCTTAAAACTCTAAAATCTTGAGGAGCCACTGATCTCTTTTTCTCTCAAGTCTAGCTAGTTTTTGATGTCAAATGAATAAGTGAAATGGCTGAGTGGTCCTATTGATCTACAGAAAACTAATACATACACAATTGATTGCTTCAGCATTACAGCAAGGTCCAATGGGAAAACATGTGGATCCTTTGAACTTTCCGGTGGGCTTGGGCAAGCGTTGAATGATAAAATGAGAAAGAATGCTTTCTATTCTTCTCTGGCATTGTTTTCCTTCCATTGTTAAGTAAACTTGTTGCACATGTCATCTTTCTAATGCACAGTGATTTGAGGAGGTGTCTTTTTCGCAGAAAAAACCAGATTATTATTTAAATTGCCAAAAAACATAACTTCTGGACATACATGTAACAGGGGGGTCTGCCCCCTACCCGAATTAGGCCAGCCCCCCCCCCCCGAGACGATTTCGCCGACTCCCCTCCGATTTTCTGGCAACTAAATTTTTGAGCAATTTTTTTGCAATTTTTTTACAATTTCAGACACAAAAATTGCCAAAATCGCTAAAACAGCACTTTTTAGCTGTATTTCAGACCAGATTAGCGATTTTTGGCGATTTTTAGACAAAAAATTGCGATTTTTTCGATTTATGAGCGTTTTTTAGTGCCCAACCCCCTCCCAAAATTTTGGCTCAGACCCCCACGGCCGGCGCCAGACCCCCCCAACCCCCCTCCCTCCTTCGGCGGATGACCTGTTACATGCATGCTTCTGGAGAAACTGAAGTTAAAAATAGTTGTAAATGGATATTGCCCATTTTCTCCTCTTGCACAATTCAACATTATTTAGTAGTGTTTCCGAGTAAATATATTTTGAAATTAAATAACTATTAAATTCTGTGATCAGCCTTCAGAGGGAAACAAATTGCTATTAATTCGCTTGGTACCCAAATTCTGAAACTTAATTTGATACAAATTTATTTGCTATTTGATACGAATATAATATAAATTTGCTAAAATCAATACTCAATTCCTGAGGAAACAGCTGAAAACCTGGATTGCGTCAGTCCAAAATCAGTTGACCTTTCTTCAGATGGTATTTAATGAGTTGATATCTTTTCCATAACCATGAACAAGGTCATCTTTGAACCAGTGTTGTTCCCAGTAAATTTACTGAGTAAAAGTTACTCGGTACTTAGTTATCTTGAATTACAGTAAGTACTTTTACTTACCGGTAAAATTTTTTCTTAATTTTACTTACTGAATACTGAGTTTCAATTTTGAATGACTCAATTAGAAAAAAAAATCGGTAAACTCAGTACCGGAGAGTGCTGCATAGGGTACCCCTCCAGATAGTGTACCCGGGGTACACTAACTGGCACTTAGTGCCGGATTGTGTACCCGGGGTACATTATTTGGATACAGGTTTTATGTCACGGGTGTCAAAAATTTCCTACATTATGGTACCTTTAAAGCAGGTCTACATATATTTTGGTTCTTTTTCAATCGCTTTTATTGACGCAAACCTCACAAGAATGAAAATTTTGACCAACCACTCTAATTTACATAGCAAAAACAGTAATCTTAAATGGAAGACATCATTTTTGCCCAGAAAACGTGAAAACTAGCAGTTTAGAACGATTGCGCTAAGTGCCAGTTAGTGTACCGGGTACACTAACAGGATCTGATTTTTGTTGCGGAAAATGCTAAGTGCTGGTTAGTGTACCCGGGTACCCAATGCAGCACTCTCCGGTACTCGGTAATTTACTGAGTTGTTTACTGAGTAAAAGCTTCTGCAATAGGTAGCTCGTTGCATGTGTGTAGTAAATAATATGGTTTTCCTTTCATTTATTTATCTGCTCGCAACAAAAAACACTTTGCTTTGCAATTATTTTGCGATTTTCACGGCTTGTATAACCCCAACTTTGTTTGCGCGGTAGAATTGCTATAATCAGATGTAAAGACTCGGTATTTAGGTTAGGATAGGAACTATAAATACTACTATTAGCCATTATATTTTGATTGACATTTTTCTCATCGGGCTGAATGGTGGGGAAATGATGAAAATCTGAACAAATCTTCACTTACCAATTTTTCCAGGCTTTTCATCTAAAGCTGGATACCAGAGCCTCTGGTCACTACTATCTATTGTGTGCATATTTTAATGCGTTCCAACCATGCTGATTAGCAAAATAAATAATGTAAAATGGCGCAAAACACGATAAAAAATTTCAGTGGCTAAAAGCTATATGAGGAAAGATTTTCAGATAAATTGTAACATACTTCTGAATGTTGAAGGTTTTACCGAGTTTACTGAATTGTTTACCGAGTAGTTACCGGGTTTTCTTTGAGAAACCCAGTACTTACTCGTACTTACCGAATTTCAAAAAATCTGGATTTACTTACTGAATACTTACCGAGTTTTAGAAATTTGAGCTAGGCACAACACTGCTTGAACTGAACTTGTTGTTTTGTAGTCAGACTTTGGTTAGTGAAACTGCCAAACCAAGCAAATTTATATCAAATTTCTAGGTCAATTTTACGAAATTTAATATAATTATTATTTGTTTGATAATCATCGCAAAGAAATTTAATTTGTTATTAGATTGCTATTTACTTGGCGATTTTTGCCAAAACAATTTAACTTTGTTATTTAATTTTAATTTGATCGGAAACACTAAAAACCTAAGATATAAATCTGGCAAATCATCCACGCTACACTGAGGCGCAGCTTTCTTAATATTCTCAGTAGATATCGTGGGGATTACTGTAAATTACAGAGAACAGCGGCCATTTTTGCTTCCTTGAAAGCATTCCAAGTGTGGATTAAACTAGGATTAAACAACTTAGACACAACTTATTCAAATCATTCTAAATTTTAGTATAGCACATATAAGAACTGTAAACTGATACAAGCCTATAGTGTGTCGCAGGACATCTGTATCATAACATCATTGCTCCTTTCACCAGCCATGTAACTATCGTTTGCCATACCACCCTGGTCCTGGCTGAGCTTTCGCCACTGTTTGGCCATAGCCTGAAAAAATTAAATGGAGATGGATTTATCTGTTCTTCCTGTTCTTCACTTTATCTGATATCCTACCTGAAGCAAACTTGGCAATGAGACCTTGGTATTCAAAACAAAGCGTTTGAAAAGATGAAAAGTGATGAAATTTTTAGTGCTGTGTATGTGTTGTGCAACGAATAGTAAACTTGAGATAGCTAAAATTTTAGCATAGTTTAGAAAATACAAAACCGCTATCAGAAAATGATTCAAAAACGGTTTTTGCAACATCAAGCGCAAATTCTTTTTGTGTTCAGTTATTAATGGGTGGAAGCATACATGTAACAGGTCATCCGCCGATGGGGGAGGGGGGGTTGGGGGGGGTCTGGCGCCGGCCGGGGGGGTCAGAGCCAAAATTTTGGGGGAGGGGGTGGGCACTAAAAAACGCTCAAAAATCGAGAAAAATCGCAATTTTTGGCCTAAAAATCGCCAAAAATCGCTAATTTGGGCTGAAATACAGCTAAAAAGTGCTGTTTTGCAGGCGATTTTGGCAATTTTTGTGTGTGAAAGTGTAAAAAATTGCAAAAATTTGCTCGAAAATTTACTTGCCAGAAAAATCGGAGGAGGGGGGTCGGGGAAATCGTCTCGGGGGGGGGGGGGGTCCCCATCCGGGGGGGGGGGGTGGTGTGGCCTAAGTCGGGGGGGGGGCAGACCCCCCCCAGACCCCCCTGTTACATGTATGGGTGGAAGTAAGTATATCAGCTGTCGAATAAGATGCATTTTGAATCATAATTCAGCCGTTGACACGCATTTTCATCTGAGAAATTGAAGTCGTCGTTTTTCAACGTCTATATACTGTAAAAAGAAGACTTGATTCAAATTTGTTTCAATCGGATTTGAACTCAGCGTAGCTTGCTACCTACATACGTATACCTACCGTTATTTTCTTGCCGCAATCTGGTGCGGTCCTCATAATTATTTATTGAAATCGACTGCGGTTTTTTTGCGTAAATTGTCATATCCGGTCATGCTTCACTTACTTATTAGCTTCACTCTTTTTAGGAAGGAGGGAAAATGCATGATATGCATCATGTTGTAATGATCTTCTTGTGCAGCGTTTATACATAGAGTGGTTGTATTGTGTGTTGTTAGCCCCTTTGCCATACATGTAACGGGGGGTCTGGGGGTCTGCCCCCCACCCGACTTAGGCCAGACCCCCCGGATGGGGACCACCCCTCTCCCCGAGACGATTTTCCCAACCCCCACCTCCGATTTTTCTGGCAAGTAATGTTTTGAGCAAATTTTTGCGATTTTTTACAATTTCAGACACAAAAATTTCCAAAATTGTCTGCAAAACAGCACTTTTTAGCTGTATTTCAGCCCAAATTAGCGATTTTTGGCGATTTTTAGCCAAAAAAATGCGATTTTTTCGATTTTTGAGCGTTTTTTAGTGCCTAACCCTCCTCCCAAAATTTTGGCTCAGACCCCCGCCCGGCGTTAGACCCCCCAACCCCCTTCGGCGGATGACCTGTTACATGTATGGCTATAACGTGTCTAGCTCAAGTAAAGTCTCATGTACTTTGAGGGAGCCTATCTATATACTACGCAAGATAGACGAACGGTCGTGTTTGTGTATTCTCGTTGCTGTAGCACTAATTATTGAAAATGGTTGCCCATATCAACTAAAATAATAAAAGAGCTAAATGGTGAGGCCATCAAATGACTGAGCTCAAAGGTGCACTCACGTCCTCGCACTAGGGCACTAGTGGCCTCTGCCTCTGCAGCCCGTAGGTATTGGAGGATATTGCACAGTGATGGTTGCTCATTACATGCCCCAGAATTTGGACCAAACTGCATTCCTGGGTCATATCCAATATAGCCAGAGCTTACGGCAACCAGAAACATCAATGCAAACATCAGTTGCAGCATGGTAAACGGTTACAATGTTGACAAGAAGCTGCAATAGAACAATGTAAACTGTAGGCAAGAGTCACTGCCTGATTCAATTCAAACAAGTCTCTGCAATCAGATCCAAAATTGAAAGTTTAGGCTGTGGATGCAAACTACGCTACCACTTGGCAACTTATTGAAACGCTGTACAATCATTTTAGACGTGGGAAAAGAGTTTTGTGCCAGAAAAACACTCATGCGTAACTTGAGAAAAAAAATTATTTTTCAACCTTTTTATCGACCAATACAGTCAGGCACTTAACACCGCAATACCATAAGGTGTCGATACCATAAACGGCGTTAAGTGCCTGACTGCAATACCTTTTGAAACACCTGCTAAGCTATACTTACACTGAAATTACTAGACTAATGAATGGCGCGTTTATATGGAAGGGCTAAATGTCTAAAAATTATTCTCACGGTAAAGACAAACAGATAATTGAGAGCGTATGATGTGCAAAAATTATGTATTGCGGTGTTCAGTGAGAGGAAAAGGTGCGTCTCTGAAGTAAATGCGCAAAACTTATTCACACAGTGAGCCCAAGAGGCAATTAATAGTAAGACGAGTATTGCGGCAATGGCTAGAAATTATTCCCCACTTGAGACAAACGGCAAGCTATGCTATCCTAATTATCTGTTTTCTATATTCACGTCCTATTTTACTCATCGAAAGCAGTGCAGGGGGGTCAGCGCTTTCAAGTTTGAGAGAAGTAATCTCAGTGATCAGGGGTATATTTAAGTGCTGCACAGATGTGAGGTGGGCTTTTTCTGGAACGAAACCGGTTTTGGAATACAAACCGATTGCAGAAAAAAACTCCAGCTAGAGAAAAGAGTTTTATGGTATTTATTTATTCATACGTGATCTACCTACATCATGCACATTTTAGTAATCATCAACCTCCACCAAGCTTATGAGTAGGCGCAACTATATTAAAAGTTATGCCTTGAAGTCTTGCACACACCGGAAAGCCACCATTGACTTTGAAATAGCCCAACTTGCTTTTTTTGCATTGCACTACTTTGCAGAGTGTGGACTCGCCTGGTCTCAGCAGGACAGTCATCCTAAGACAACATGCATAGATATTTAGATCACTTAGATACCGATTGTCCCCTATCCGATCCGATCCGATCCGATCTGGCGGGGGGTCGTACAATGTACGGCCCTACGATCAGACCTGCACGGTCCATTTCGTTACCCCTTATATCGTCATCTCGGACGTTTGCCCTTCTTTCACTGCCAAGCCACTCAAGCCATGCTGTTGGGCGCCAGGCAGGGTTGTATAATTAACAGTTAAAAATTCAGACCTGTTATTAACAGTGTTAATAACGTTAATAACAGTGTTATTAACATAAAAACCTGTTAAAAATTCAAAAACGCCTGAATTTGCTCCAGCAGCATGGCAAAAGCCTAGTAAACACTATTTCATGGCCATAAGCTAATCATTTAAAAGGGTATTGCAGTTTTATATAGAAACATAACAGTGCATTATGAAAACAGTAAATCATTCACTGGTCTGTAACCGACTGAAAAGACCAGATTCCGAATCACTCTCATGGGTCGGGTAGAGGGGTCCCTTAACCTGTCTCGCGGGGGGGGTGAGGGGGTTGGCCTTTCCAGCAGGGAATAACCGCCCCCCAAACCCCCTAATACATGTATGGTTGAAACCGTCTTGTTGCTGTTAGAAGAGGATTTCCAGTTGCTGGACATTCTCGTGTCTGAGCTTTCCTGTCTGCAGAGTCACTTGTTCACCCGAATTCTTGACTAAATTTTTCAACTGCAAGTGCAAAAACCTGGTCAAGAAGTTCACTATTTCTCTATTTCTGGTATTAAGCCCAGTGCGCAAGCCAAGATAACAAAGTTTGGACGTAGTCGCTGACTGTAAGGAAAGATGCCTTTAAAATGGTCCTGCTTTCATAGTACAGTGTCTGAGCTATTATTTATGGTATTTCTGTGGTGATATAAAGTATGTTCCCTGAAAATATACTGGGTGTTGCTCGACAATTGCTTCGTTATTGAGACCCTGCCCTATTGTATTGGCAGTTTGCTGTGCAATCACTCCAATTAGCGCACTCATCTGGATTACTACAGCCCGTTTCTATAAGTTCAATGAATAAATAGATTTTTGCGAATAACTTCTTACAGATGCGTCGGAGGGTTTTGGGCTTCATGACCAAAGTTGTAGAGGGGCTTGAGCTCTGGTTGAATTTGCATTCTAATCTGCGCAACGTTGCTTGGTAATCCTAATTTGCGTCATGGAAAGAAATGAACTTTTTATATGGTCCCTATGGAAGTGATTTGAGCACGGAATTGGATTCCTCACACGGTGGCGATTCTAAAGATGTATTTATATTGATTGTAGGTCGAACGGTTCCAAAGATACGGCCTTTTGAAACTAGGCCTACTGTGGAAACGGGCGTTGGGGTCGATTCGTGTCCAGTAGTTTTTAGTCGTCCATGTGTTTACTATACTAAGTTTGTAGTCAGACTGTTGAAGGTCTCAATAACTATACGGCGGGATTCTATCGGAAGCCCTGTAATTTTTCCTGAAAATCAAGTAACTACCGTAACGCGGTACCTGCTTACGGCCCTTGGTGAAAAAGCTGCCGAAAATTTTGTACTCGGACAGTAGCCCCCACATCGCAATTACCGATATATATTTACGCTTGTGCGTAGTATTGGGCTGAGGTTTAGAATGAGGATTTAATTTAAGCATTAGTTCATGCTCTAATCGAGCTTTAAACCTGTGGTTACGCTCAAGTTAAACAAATCAGCCACCCTACCAAAGTGATATACTAATTGACGCAACTATGACGCATACCAGTCGGACGGTAAAATTACACTACAGTATCTATCTACTCAATAAATTCGCGTCGAAAACCGTAAACAAACAATTCAAATGAACAGGGCTTCCGATAGATTCCCGCCGTATAGCAGAAGTACGTTAAATAATCATTCTATGAAGCGCTGAATGCATCCCGAGTTGCGGGAAGCTTAAAATAATTTTTTACACTAATTCGAATTATTTACAAGCCTCATGTTAATAACGTGTTATTAACGTGTTAATAACACGTGTTAATAACGTGTTTTTAACAGCTACCCAACCCTGGCGCCAGGTACTAAGAGAGTGCCTGGCGTGGTGACGTCATGGTGCTGACAGCTCCCAGCGGCCGCCCGGCCGAGGAGTAAACCGGTATAGGCCGTAATGCTGGTTTCTCAGACGGCTCCTGACGTCGTTGATCTTCCCTCCAACGCGGCATGCTTTTAGGAGCGGCTTTCGGTGCAACGGCAGATCCAGTTGGTTCCCATTTTACCTACTCACTGTAACCAGTTTTCGGTGGCCTGGGTGGAGCGTTGTGCCGACGACCAACTCTTTGCAGCAAGAAACTTGCCACGCCGAGAGGATGAACCACTACAACCACTAGGGATGCAGCGGCCGCCGTGACTCAGAGGCAGCGAGCTACCCACTGAGCCACTGACGCGGCGATTGTCCCCTAATCAACAGACAATGGCAAAGGGGGCTGAGGGGTTGACCTCCTCAGGCTCTCACCTACCCCCTCAGTAATTCTCAGGAAAAATTTTATACGGAAAATGATGATAAAAGTCTGCCTAGATTAGGTGTAAATGTGTTCAGAATAGCTCATTTTAACATATTTTAGCGAAAAATAAGCCTAACAACCTTGATTTTAGTAAAAAGTCGGACTTTTTCGCTTACCATCCTCTCAAGCCCGATCAGCCACCGCCACTCGCCCCCCTCAGGGTTTGAAAAATTACCAACCCCTTAGTCGAAGTGCTAGCCCATGACTGCGCCAAATAAACTAGGTAAAGAAAAACTCCATAAAACTAATAATCTGGAGGCTTAGCCCGGGGACACTATGCACGTGTCTGTAAATGTAACAGAATTTATTGCGTACACGTATGAGAAGGACCATACATGTACTAGGGGGTTTGGGGGTTATACCCTAGCTGGAAATGCCAACCCCCTGACCCCCACGCTCGAGGCAGGTTAAGGGATCCCCTTGACCCGAAAATACAAGTACTAGTAGTGGCTCCAGCTCCAGTACATACTAACAAACTGGCTCAGAACTCACTAATTTTTAGCCTAAAATTAGCTTGAAAAGCCTTTGGAAACCGAATTTGGCGTTTCCACTGCTGATATTTTTAAGAGAAATCGGTGTTTTTGGAAGCTCTTTTTGTCATTTCTTACTTGTTCTCTAGCTCTAAAACGCTCTTTAGCTTTTTTAGCGTCCATACTGAAAAAACGTGGCAAAAATGCATTTCCAGGCGTTTTGGAGCTTTTTGAAATTTTTTACCCTCCTCTGGGCGAAACCCCCCTCGACCCCCCTCCTGAGGTAAAAGCCCCTACCTCCTCCCCCAGGTCGGCCCGGAGCTGTTACATGTATGTGAAGAACTTACCAAACCCGACACACGTCGTGCTCCTTAGCAGCACCGATATACACGTGATATGTTATCACCAAACCATCGAGGGGCTTGCATCCGCGACCCATTTTTCTCCGAACTACGTACTGGCGTTTCCGACCTATAAGACCCCTCCGGTTATAAGATCCGGGTCTTATAACTGGGTTTTTTCCTATTATACTGTAAGACAAAGTCTTATAACAGGTGGTCACAAAACAGGGTCTGTCAGGGCCGGGCACATTTCCCAGTTATAAGACCACGGGTATAAGCTCAAAATGATATGTTTACGTGATTACTTTTTACAAGATAACTAATGAATATGGAGTTTTTGAACTCAGATCGTTCAAGAATCGTTCTAAACCTGCGTAATCTTAGTAAAATTATTGATTTGGCTGAAAATCGAGTAATCGAGTTTCAATTCTAATATACAGATTTTCCACCTACAAGACCCGGGTCTTATAACTGGTGGAAAAATTTGACCCCAAATTTAGGCATTTTCCGGTTATAAGACCCGGCTTATAGGTAAAAAAACTCAGGTATCGAGTTAACTTGCGTAAACATAGAAAATTATTGACCTACATACATGTAACAGGGGTGGTCTGGGGGGGTCGGCCCCCCACCGACTTAGGCCAGACCCCCCCCCCGGATGGGGACCCCCCCCCCCCGAGACGATTTCACCGACCCCCCCCTCCGATTTTTCTGGCAAGTAAATTTTCGAGCAAATTTTTGCAATTTTTTACAATTTCACACACAAAAAATGCCAAAATCACCTGCAAAACAGCACTTTTTAGCTGTATTTCAGCCCAAATTAGCGATTTTTGGCAATTTTTAGCCCAAAAATTGCGATTTTTTCGATTTTTGATCGTTTTTTAGTGCCCACACCCCTCCCCCACCATTGGGGCGCAGACCCCCCCCCCCCCGGGCCGGCGCCAGACCCCCCCCAACCCCCCTCCCCCCATCGGCGGATGACCTGTTACATGTATGTTGACCTATCAAATCTTTTCAGGCTTGCAGGAGCCAAAATTGAGCCCTGCTGTTCACACACGCAAATCATGCAGGTACCATTTTTAACAAAGATGATCACGAACAAACCTTCATATATGGTGAAACTTCGCCCTTGACCAGGACCAGGCTGCGAGCACTTACGAAGGTAACGCACGGTGGCATTAATTGCTGGACCTTCTAGATGATTATGAACATGGATCTTCCAATCCCATTCTATCTGCTTCGCTTCACTGCTCAATCCCAAAGCGCTTATCAGTACTACAAACAGATCGTGCAGGCTAAGGTAATACGGAGGGTCTGCCTCCGCACCAACTATGGCGAATCAATGAGACAATTTTTTCACGCCCCCACCCTCTTGTTTTTTCTGGCACGAAAAAATTGTTTACCATCAAAAACTTGTTAATTCCTTATGAAACAGCGATTTTTAGCGGTTTGAGTCCACATTTAGCGTTCTTTGCCCCAAAGCGAGTTTTGGTACTCTACCTCATCCTCAGAATTTGGGCTCTTTCTCTCTGGCTGGTGACCTCCCTGTTACATGTATGAAACATTCAGAATCCACTCGGTCCCTGTCTCGTGCAAGGTTTTTCGATTTTCTTAGATCCGTTTGTTTCTAGCTACTGTACTTGACATAGTCTTCAGGTTTTTCAACACGAAAACATGAGATACTACGGTAGCAATTTGCAGCTTTTCTGAGAAAACATTCGGCAATTGTGGAACACTACCCCCGTTAGCGGACACCTACCATATTAACTTGGACTAAGATTGAATAATCTAAAAGTAAGTCTAACTTCATCCTACCTAAGGTTCATTCATCCCGAACCTATGTAGAAGCCTTAAACCTGATATCACAGTACAGGTACTACAGTGCTCGGTGCTCAGAAGCCCTGGGTTCCAAATAAGTGAGAGATAGTGTCGCTGTATCTAAATCGGATAATCAGCGCGTCATGAATAAGTAAAATGCACGCCCCTTCCTTCGCAATTCGGCAGCGAAACCTAGCTTAGTCTGTACAGTCTGTAGATGCATTTAGCGGTTTAGTAGTAAGACTCACCAAAAATAAGGTACATGGTGAAATAGCCTGAGCAGTGTTACATGAGAAAAACAACAAAGCAAAATCAACTTAAGCAACAAAGCAAAAATATGTACCAGAATTTACTGACTGACTGTAAAGCACATAAGAAACAGTAGAGATGCGAATATCAGACAAAAATCATTTCATCACTGTCAGTTTCGTCAGTCAGCCATCGTTTGTGCTGGCGTTTTGGCTAGCCGGCAAACGATCCAGACTTAAATTGATAGCCTGCAACAGAAATTGTTGGTATGATCTCAGGAAACATAATAACATAAATTGATATTTTACTAAAATTTGATTTAGCATTTTAAGGTGATTAAACAATAAATAAAATGAAATAGCTAATGTTGTTAGCAATAGTTATCAGATGACTGAACTGAAAGCATGCACTCACGTCGTCCTTGCCTCAAAATACGATGTATTTCAGTCAATGCAGACTTTAGATATTGGTGGACATTGCACAGAATTGGTTGCTCCGTACAGGCCATTGAATTGGGACCAAACTCCATTCCCTTCATGTTGTCAGGAAAGAGTGGAGAGGGAGAGTAACCAGAGCTAACAACTACTAGAAACATCAGTGCAAGCATCAGTTGCAGCATGATTGATGATGATGATAGAGAGACGTTACTGAAGAACTTGCAATGCAACATTGTACAGTCAAAACCAAACAGGTCTGAATCTGAAACCATGGCGATTCAAATTCAGACCCAAAATTAAAGTCTGGACTAGGGACTGTAGTTGGCATACAAATACTTCGCGTTTGTTTCCTGCATTGTTTGATTAGTTTGTCTCTTGACTCCTACCCATTACTGTGCTCATACATGTAACAGGTCATCCGCCGATGGGGGATGGGGTTGGGGGGTCTGAGCCAAAATTTTGGGAGGGGGGTTGGGCACTAAAAAACGCTCAAAAATCGAAAAAAATTGCAATTTTTTGGCTAAAAATCGCCAAAAATCGCTAATTTGGGCTGAAATACAGCTAAAAAGTGCTGTTTTGCAGGCGATTTTGGCAATTTTTGTGTCTGAAATTGTAAAAAAATCGCAAAAATTTGCTCAAAAAATTACTTGCCGGAAAATCGGAGGGGGTCGGGAAAATCGTCTTGGGGGGTCTGGCCTAAGTCGGGTGGGGGCAGACCACCCCACACCCCCCTGTTACATGTATGACTGTGCTAAGCATGGCGTAGATCATATCAGTATTGAACTTGAAAAAAATTCATTATTGAAATTATTATTGAAAGCTGCAAATGGATTACGTATTCACTGCTCTAGTCATGTGATATAGCATTGGCAAAATTTTCAAACTCAAATTTCTTTTCTATTTATGAGAGTCAGCACATAAAAATTTCTTTTCACAATAACAGAGTTTTCACAATCTTTCACAAATCTTGTGAACCCTCATGAAAACTCTTAGTTTACTGTAGAGTGCGAACTGGTGTTGGGTATTGCGTATTGGGTGAATTGGGGTGTTTTCCAGGTATTGGGTATTGGGTATTGGGTATTGGAGTTTTCACCCCCCCCAACACCCAATACTAAATTGGACAATTAAAAATAGAGAAAAATCGATGTTGACCTGAAAAATTGATCTGAAAAAATCGAAAAAGTTGATCGATGATTCGGTTTAATAAGCTGTTTTCGCGTTAAGGAGCTGTCCATAAACGACGTCGTTCCAAAATCCCGATTTTCCGGAGCTCCCTCCCCCAAAATCGCCTTGCGTCGTTTCTGGAGGACCACTCCCCATAAGACGACATCGTTTTCGGTTACTGCCCCCCCCCGATAAAAGTGCAGTACATACAGAACTGTCATGTTTTCTTGTTAGCATACTGCGCAATCGATAGAATAAATCCCTACAACCACTCTGGGAAGCTTTTCTGCATTCTAGAAACCTTTGACAGAATGTACTTAAATTGAAAATAATATGATCAAAGTTCCCTAAAATTCCGAAAAGAGCGACGTCGTTTTTTGCTAACCCCTCCCCCTCCTGATCTGTCGTCTATCATCGCATTCCCCTCCCTCTCTGGAATGTAATCGTTTATGGACGACCTAATCAACTAAACGTCAGTAGAATTTCCTAATTTTGTTGGTTGAGCGCCGGAAAAGATCGCAGGGTTGTGAGTTGGAATCGAAAAGAAAACGTCTCCAAAAACGTTCAAAATCAAGTGCGAAATTGGCCTCAAGGTAGGGGTACCATATATGGTGCCGGTACCATATGGTACCGGCACCTTATATGGTACCCCTACCTTCGAGCACTGTGGTGGTTCCATATATGGTGCCGGCACCATATATGGTACCGGTACCATATATGGTACCACCACAGTCCCCGAGCGTGGTGGTACCATATATGGTACCGGCACTAAATATGGTACCTCTTCGAATAAGTGGAGTGGTGGTACCATATATGGTGCCACCACAGGCCCCGAACGTGGTGGTACCATATATGGTACCGGTACCATATATGGTGACGGTACCATATACGGTGCCGGTACCAAATATGGTACCACTACCCTCGGTACCGGCACCATATATGGTACCACCACAGTCCCCGAGCGTGGTGGTACCATATATGGTACCGGCACTATATATGGTACCTCTTCGAATAAGTGGAGTGGTGGTACCATATATGGTGCCACCACAAGCCCCGAACGTGGTGGTACCATATATGGTGACGGTACCATATACGGTGCCGGTACCATATATGGTACCACTACCCTCGGCACCGGCACCATATATGGTACCACCACAGTCCCCGAGCGTGGTGGTACCATATATGGTACCGGCACTAAATATGGTACCTCTTCGAATAAGTGGAGTGGTGGTACCATATATGGTGCCACCACAGGCCCCGAACGTGGTTGTACCATATATGGTACCGGCACTAAATATGGTACCTCTTCGAATAAGTGGAGTGGTGGTACCATATATGGTGCCACCACAGGCCCCGAACGTGGTTGTACCATATATGGTACCGGCACCATATATGGTGACGGTACCATATACGGTGCCGGTACCATATATGGTACCACTACCCTCGGTACCGGCACCATATATGGTACCGGCACCTTATATAGTGTCGGTACCATAAACGGCGTTAAGTGCCTGACTGTGATAACTCCTTCGATACTTCGGGTCTGAATAGGGCAAAGGGGAAAAACGCGATCTGACCAGAGAACGACTCTTAATTTACTGTGCACTCAAACTGGACACATTTTCCGGCGAAACTGTGCAGTGTGGGCACAGTTATGAAACATAAATTAAGTTTCCTATGCGTGGCACAAAAATTGCACTATCTGTTGCGCAGAGTTAATAAAAAGTTGAGCACTCTTTCAAGAGTATATTTATGTTTTTTTATTTTCAGACACTGAAATTGCTAAAATCGCTTCTAAAACAGTACTTTTCAGCTGTACTTTAGCCAAAATTACCGAATTTTAGTGTGCAACCCCTCCCTAGCTGACACCATACCAGCCAACGCCCTCCCCTTCGGTGGATCAGCTGCTACATGTATGATTTCATGAACATGTTGCACATTTCAACTTAGGTAATCTGATAACTCCTTCAATACTTATTCAAGATTTTCAACAGATTTTAGTGACTGATACTATTTTGTACCCCATCTAAGCTAAAACTACACCTAAAATTTACAGAACTGATAAACGGCGCATTTATATAGAAACGTTAAATGTCTAAAATTATTCTTAAAGCAAAACAGACAATGAATTATGCGTGTCTAATGCACAGAAATTATGCGCTGCGCGCTCAATGGAGAGCTCAAGGTGCTTTTCTAATATGACTGTCTAAAAATCATGTGCATTTCTAATATGACTGTCTAAAAATCATTCACACATTCATATTTATGACCAAAGGCATATAGAAGTGTTGCTAAAAACAATTCTATACGTGATACAAACATATAAATAGACCTGAATAAATTTCTAGTCTCATAGATGTCTTTGCTTGGGCGAATTTCCTGTTTCGATTCGATACTTTCTATGCCGTTCATTTGAAGTTCACTTTAAGCACCTACCTGCACTAACTTTCACTTTCTACTGCTTCATATTGATTATAAAATTATAGGGCCAAACTTTCTACACTTACACACAACAGCATAGCATACAGTAAGACACTATAGGTTCACACTGCACCAGAGTGCCTTTGTGGAACAAATTCTCATTTATCTATGTCACCAGAGTAACGAGAGCTAGCGGCTAGTAGAAACATCAGTGCAAGCATCAATTGCAGCATGATTGATGATGATGATGATGATGAGGAGAGACGCTACTGAAGAACATGCAATGCAACAATGTACAGTCAAATTTATACAAATGCAAAATGTCAGTGTCTCTAAAATAGGTTAAAATACACTATTCTGTCTGAGCTCATTTGTGCCTAATGAGGGTTCGTTCATCCATTTGTTTGTTCGTTTGTTCATTTGTTCGTTTGTTCATTTGTTCGTTCATTCGTTTGTTCGTTTGTTTGTTCATTCATTTGTTCCTTTGTTCGTTCATTCATTTGTTTGTTCGTTTGTTCATTTGTTCGTTTGTTCGTTCATTCGTTTGTTTGTTTTTGTTCATTCGTTTGTTCGTTCGTTCATTTGTTCGTTCGTTCGTTCGTTCGTTTGTTCGTTCGTTCGTTCGTTCGTTTGTTCGTTCGTTCGTTCGTTCGTTCGTTCGTTCGTTCGTTCGTTCGTTCGTTCGTTCATTCGTTCGTTCGTTCATTTGTTCGTTCGTTCGTTCGTTCGTTTGTTCATTCGTTCGTTCGTTCGTTCGTTCGTTCGTTCGTTCGTTCGTTCGTTCGTTCGTTCGTTCGTTCGTTCGTTCGTTCGTTCGTTCGTTCGTTCGTTCGTTCGTTTGTTCGTTCGTTCGTTCGTTCGTTCGTTTGTTCGTTCGTTCGTTCGTTCGTTCGTTTGTTCGTTCGTTCGTTCGTTCGTTCGTTCGTTCGTTCGTTCGTTCGTTCGTTCGTTCATTTGTTTTCTTGTTTTAAATATTTAAACGTTTCAGACAATTCTGTCAAAATTTGCGAAAATGGCAGCAAAAACATATGTTGTCATTCTTTTTGGGACGCCCTGTATGTCAAGTACAGTGTGGTGCACTTTTTATCTAGGTAACTAGGTATACCTAGTATTACCTAGTTAATATTCGGGAAAGTACCTAGATTTACTTTACCTAGTTAAGGGTTACTCTATTTTTTGATATTTTCAGTTTTACATGGCTTTTTCAGTCAGCAAACCTTCAAATTTCCGGCTTTCCCACAATTACAGTGGCCCAAAAGAATGAATTTCTGACTTATTTGATCAATAAAATACAAATATTTAGGTGCAATGTGTCAAATTTTTAAACTCCACTAACTTCATCATTGCTCTGCTGAACCGAAAATAATATTTTGAATTGATTTCGAGCGTTTTAGGTTTACCTAGTATTACCTAGTTTTTCTGGGCTTTACCTAGTATTACTTTACCTAGCTTTTTAGGTGACAACTTTACCTAGTATTACTTTACCTTGTTTCAAATTTTCAAAATGCACCACACTGGTCAAGTATGGTTGCTATAGACGAACGGATCTAAGAGAATCGAAAATTTTTGCACAAAAAAAGAAACCAAGTGGATTCTGAATGGCCTGTAGTTAATTAGGCAACAAAGCAAGAATATTTAGTAGAATTTACTGCTGACTGTAAAGCACACAAGAAAGCAGTAGAGATACAAGTATCAAATGAAAATTATCATTCCATCACTGTCTATTTGGTCAGTCAGCCATCGTTTGTGCTGGCGTTTGGCTAAGTCCAAAATAATTGATATCCTGAAACAGAAAATGTTGGTATGATCTCAGGAAACGTTAGCATAAATTAATATTTTAGTAAAATTTGATGCGGCAGTTTTCATTTAGCGTTTTAAGGTGATTAAACAATAAATAAAATGCAATGGCTAATGTTGTTCGCAATAGTTATCAGATGACTGAACTGAAAGCATGCACTCACGTCGTCCTTGCCTCAAAATACGGTGTAGTTCAGCCAATGCAGACTTCAGATATTGGTGGACATTGCAGAGAATTGGTTGCTCCATACACGCCATTGAATTCGGACCAAACTCCATTCCCTTCATGTTGTCAGGAAAAAGTGGAGACGGACTGTAACCAGAGCTAACAGCTAGTAGAAACATCAGTGCAAGCATCAGTTGCAGCATGATTGATGATGATGATGGAGAGACGTTACTGAAGAACAGGCAATGCAACATTGTACAGTCAAAAGCAAACAGGTCTGAGTCTGATACCATGGCGATTCAAATATAGACCCAAAATATTAAGTCTGGTCTAGGGACTGTACGTACTGTGGATCAGGTATACCTGTACCTGTACCTGATTATCAGGTAGATTTGCAATACCCACCTGATAGCTACCTGATACCTGATCGGGTACTTTCGAACCGTACCTACCCGATTTTGGGTATTTTTGGACTTAAACAGGTACAGGTATCAGGTACAAACAGAAGGCATTGAATGGTAGGTACGACCGATTTGTTCATTAAAAAAGCGTGTAAGAATACTAATTTTTCAAAATTTTCTTGCCCTGCTTGGGCCGTTGCCCAACCAGGCCTCTTCAGACTACAATATGTACCTCCTAATTTCTGTTAATACTATACTCAGAACGCTTTCGAAAGCGTTTTTCAAGCTAATTTTCTCGCCCTGATTGGGCCGTGGCTCAACCAGAGATCTAAAAATTTGATACTTCCCTTTGCAAAATCCTGAGTAAGCCAATGAGTAAAGGGAAGACAAGTAGGGACATACTGTACGGGCAAAAAGTGGTTGCGAAAAGCCTTACCCTAAGTGGCAAAGATAAACCACCAGAGATGGATGTGCAAAGCCATTCTGCACCCTGGTGATATTTTGAGAGTGGGTTTTTAGCATTTTGTGCAGTTCCATAACGAAAAATTCCTAAATGACTTGAACTAATTAAGCTGCCTTTTGAGCCTAAATTGGTAGTTTGCGCGATTTTGCGGCTAAAATCCGGATTTTAACTTTTATGGGAAAATACCTGATACCTGATACCTGTATTTTTGTCAATACCTACCTATACCTGATACCTGATTGGGTATTTTTGAAATACCTGTACCTGATACCTGATATTAGGTACTTTTCCAATACCTGCCCACAATAACTGTACGTAGTTGGCAAACAAATACTTCTCGTTTGTTTTCTGCATTGTTTCTGCATTGTTTCGTTCTGCATTGTTTGATTAGTTTATTTCTTGACTCCTACCGATTATTGTGCTAGCATGTTGTAGATGGTTTATCAGGAGTAAACTTGAACTTGAAAAAAGTGCATTAATGAAATTAGCTTTGAAAGCTCCAAATGGATTACGAATTCACTGTTCTAGTCATGTGATTTAGCATTGGCAAAATTTCCTAACTCAAATTTCTTTTCTATTTATGAGAGCAGTTAAAAATTTTGTGCCTTTAGGCCTAAGAGTGTTTTATGAAATTTAGCTTCAAGAATACTTTTGACACGTTATTTTCTGTCTCCCTTCAAGGCGTTGAAGCTCATTTCAAACACTCTATACACAAAATGTAAAACACATTTGAAAAGTATTTTTATCATGAAATTAACAGTTTTATTAGTTTAAGGACCCTGCACTACAGAGGATTTTAGATGGGTTCTTCAGGCCCGAGACTCCTCTGACCGTTGAGAATTCATTCTAAGTCAAGATGGAAAATGCATTTAGTGGTGTTTTCAGTAATGTTGAAAACATATTCTAAGCCAACATAGCAAAATGTATCAGCATCATATTCTTCAGTTCAGTTATGTCGGGAATTTATTTAGAGGGCAAATATCTCAGGAGCTAAGCACTGCATCTTATCAACACACACAAAATCAATATTGTAAACGGTGCAGAAGCAACCACACTCCAAAGACGTCATTTTTTGCTCACATCATTTTCTTGTATTGACGGCAAGTCAGACTTTTCACAATCTTTCACAAATCTTGTGAACCCTTATGAAAACTCTTAATTTACTGTGCACTCAAACGAATTCACACAGAGAGAAAAGGACACATTTTCCGGCGAAACTGTGCAGTGTGGGCACAGTTATGAAACATAAATTAAGTTTCCTATGCGAGGCACAAAAATTGCACTATCTGTTGCGCAGAGTTAATAAAAAGTTGAACACTCTTTCAAGAGTATATTTATGTTTTTTTTTATTTTCAGACACTGAAATTGCTAAAATCGCCTCTAAAACAGTACCTTTCAGCTGTACTTTAGCCAAAATTACCGAATTTTAGTGTGCAACCCCTCACTGGCCGACACCATACAAGTCAACCCCCCTTTGGTGGATCACCTGTTACATGTGTGATTGCATAAACATGTTGCACATTTCAACTCAGATAATCTGATAACTCCTTCAATACTTATTCAAGAATTTCAACAGTTTTTTTAGTGACTGATACTATTTTGGACCCCGTCTAAGCTAAAACTATGCCTAAAATTTACTGAACTGATAAACGGCGCATTTATATAGAAACGTTCAATGTCTAAAATTATTCTTAAAGCAAAACAGACAATGAATTAAGAGTGTCTAATGCACAGAAATTATGCGCTGCGGGCTCTATGGAGAGCTCAAGGTGCATTTCTAATATGACTGTCTAAAAATCATTTACACATTTATATTCATGATCAAAGGTGTATAGGAGTGTGTTGTAAAAATTATTCTATACTTGATACAAGCATATAAATAGACCTCAATAAATTTTTAGTCTCATAGACATCTGTGTTTGAGCAAATTTCCTGTTTCGACACTTTCTATACCATTCACTCGTAGTTCACTTTTAAGCATCTGTGCTAACTTTCGGTTTCTGCTGCTTCATATTGGTTATAAAAAATAATAGGGCCAACTTTCTACACTTACACACAACAGCATAGCATATACAGTAAGATACTGTAGGTTCACACTGTAGAACCAGATTGCCTTTGTGCAACAATTCCTTACTTATCTTTGTGAGAAGCAACTAGCCGCGTCGTTGGCTCAGTGGGTAGCTCGCTGCCCCTGAGCCTGACCTGAGTCACGGCGGCCCCTGCATCCCTAGCGGTTGTAGTGGTTCATCCTCTCGGCGCGGCAAGTTTCTTGCTGCAAAGAGTTGGTCGTCGGCACAACGCTCCACCCAGGCCACCGAAAACTGGTTACAGTGAGTAGGTAAAATGGGAACCAACTGGATCTGCCGTTGCACCGAAAGCCGCTCCAAAAAGCATGCCGCGTTGCAGGGAAGATCAACGACGTCAGGAGCCGTCTGAGAAACCAGCAATAAGTCCAATCAATACCGGTTTGACCACTTGGCCGGGCGGCCGTTGGGAGCTGTCGGCACCATGACGTCACCACGCCAGGCACTCTCTTAGTACCTGGCGCCCAACAGCGTGGCTTGAGTGGCTTGGCAGTGAAAGAAGGGCAAACGTCCGAGATGACGATATCAGGGGTAACGAAATGGACCGTGCAGGTCTGATCGTAGGGCTGTACATCGTACGCCCCCCGCCAGATCGGATCGGATCGGATCGAGAAGCAACTACATACTGTATGTAGGTTGGCCAATGTAGTGCAACTGTAACCTTACTTTATGCCTGAAATCTGAGGATTCTCTCTGCGGTTATTTTTCACTTGTGCATCCTTGCCCAGACTAAAATTTATGTAAACATTCTTCTATACTGAATGTACAATCTACAGGGTGTATCAGAGTGACCGTTACATGTTTGTGTACGCGACTATGTGAATGGAATTCAGTCAAACTTGACAGAAATATAGTGTCAAAGGTAAGTTAGATAGCTCCTAATTCTGAGCAATATCCACTGAAAGACACTGCGTTTATTCAACAAAACGTGAAATCAGTGATGCTCATTCATCATACTAGAGGATTCGATCCAAAAACTGATCATTGCCCAAATGTACCTAATATTCAAACGTTTGTATATTTTTGCTTGACTTTTTCTAGTGATAGACAGTGGGCTACTTGATGGTTATCTGAGCCAAAAAAACTTCATACCATACTCTCCTTCTCCTGCACCCTGTTATCATTCAAAAGATCATTCATTGCTTGCTTTCAAGATAGATAGGTCAAATTATGCTAAAACTACATAGGTGGGTTAGGCCACAGTTTTGATGTGGGGAAATGAAATGTTCCAATACGTTTTCTGATTGTTCAAGTATGTATTTCTCATGTAAATGAAACAGTTTGGATTCATTGATCACAAACCTCATTCGTTTGTTAACTTGACGACCTAATAATTTTGTAAATCAATATTGTGTCTATGTTCTGAATGTGTCCACACTTGAATTGAGTTTAATAGGGAGTATGCAATAATTCAATTCCTGCTTGCATAAGTTATTCATATACATTTGCAGAACTCAAAAAGATTCTGTTGTAACAGTGAAGCCATCAAAGGCATAGGTTTTAGCCTTCTTTGGGCACAGCATACAGTGAACAACTGAGACCAGACAAAACCAGTTACTCTTAACAAAAATCTACAGTAAAAAATATGAACTGCTGAATCATTCGCATCACTGTGGAAAATCTATTCAAGATACTGATCTTTTTCAGGTCTCTTTTTGAGACCAAATGTAAGCATAAACACATAGTAGCAGAATTTACTGACTGCAAAGCACACCGCAAAACGAACCAGTAATGCAAACAACAAACAGATTTATTATTGCATCACTGTCTGTATGGTCTGTCAACTATGATTCTGCGACATTCGGCTAGCCTTGTGACTGCCCGTATTCTAAAACAGAAATTGCGGTACCTATGATCTGGAAACATATTAGCAAATGTAAAGCATTTAGTAAAAATTGATGCGGCAGTTTGTCTTTAGCATTTTAAGATGGCTAAACTATAAATTAAAATGGTTAATGTCACTTGCAATAGCCCTCAAAGCTCCAATCTTGCACTCACGTTGTCGTCCTCGCCTCAAAATACGATGTAGTTCAGTCAATGCAGACTTTAGATATTGGTGGACATTGCACAGGACTGGTTGCTCCATACACGCCATTGAATTCGGACCAAACTCCATTCCCTTCATGTTGTCAGGAAAGAGTGGAGAGGGAGAGTAACCAGAGCTAACAACTACTAGAAACATCAGTGCAAGCATCAGTTGCAGCATGATCGATGATGATGATGATGGAGAGACGTTACTGAAGAACATGCAATGCAACATTGTACAGTCAAATTTAGACAAATGCAAAAAGTCAGTGTCATTGAAATAAGTTAAAATGTGCTATTCTGCCTGAGGTCATTTGTGCCTAATGAGGGTTGGGTATCGTCCTGATGGGGTCAACCTTTTTATTGTAGGGCTTCAGAAGGGCCACTACCTATTCTGCGATTCGCCTACTTAATCGATATCAGATATCTGATTGCATTAGTGCTTGACTGATAAGCAGCGAGAGCAGTTTGCTCCTTCAAATTTTCAGATATTTTTGCATAGCTAAAAATATAGATATCGAATATCGTCAAATTTTGAATCGTTGGAACACTAATTGTAGCATCTTCTCTTCAGTAATGTCAAGAATTTATTCTAAGCCAAGGTGAGAGATGCATTAGCAGAATCCTAGTAATGTCATGAATTTATTTTAAACCAAGATAAAAAATGCATTAACAGCATCCTCAAGTAATGTCAAGAATTAATTCTAAACCAACATAAAAAATTCGTTAGTAGCATCTTCGGTAATGTCAAGAATTTATTCTAAGCCAAGGTGACAGATGCATTAGCAGAATCCTAGTAATGTCAAGAATTCATTCTAAGCCACATACATGTACTAGGGGGGGGTTTGGGGGGGGGGTTCCCCCCCCCCTGCTGTAAAGGCCAAACCCCCCCCCTCACCCCCCCCCCCCCCGAGACAGGTTAAGGGACCCCTCCCCCTGACCAAAAAATACAAGTACTAGTAGTGGCTCCATTATTAACAAACTGGGTCAGAAATCACTAATTTTTAGCCTAAAATTCACTTGAAAAGCCTTTGGAAACCGAATTTGGTGTTTCCACTGCTGATATTTAAGAAAAATCGGTGTTTTTGGAAGCTCTTTTTGTCATTTTTTGCTTGTTTTTAGCTTTAAAACGCTATTTGGCAGCTTAAAATAGCGATTTTTAGCGTCCTTACTGAGAAAAACGTGCTAAAAACGCATTTCTAGGCGTTTTGGAGCTTTTTGAAATTTGGGACCCCCCACCTGGGCGAAACCCCCCCTCGACCCCCCACCTGAGGAAACCCCCCCCCCTACCCCCCTCCCCCCAGGTCGGCCCGGAGCTGTTACATGTATGCTAAGCCAGCATAAAAAATTCATTAGTAGCATCATCAGGTAACGTCAAGAATTTTTTGTAACATTAGTAGAATCTACTGTGGGAAACATATATGTTTTATGTATATGTTTTTAAAACATAATTATGTTTGTTTTTGGGAAAACATATATGTTTATGTTTCTCAATATGTTTGCATGTCAAATATGTTTTGTATTTATATGTTTTGAGGCCAATATGTTTCTGGAAACATATACATATTTTTGCTATAGGAATTCATGATTTCAAGACTTTTGGTTGCTTTTTGACAGTATAACTTTTCCAAAATCTGACTTTCACTTATACTTATTGAATCTTTGTATGCTATCTAAATTGTTGCAAACCGTTTTAAACAGGAAATTCAGAATCACAAGTTTGAATTATCGAAAAACATGACAAAATATAAGTGAATAAGCGACTTTTACACAAATATGTTTTATGTTTAAAAATATGTGCATATTCAATTTTCAGAAACATATAACTATATGTGTTATTTATATGTTTGATTGGCGAAAAACATATATGTATATTAATATGTTTTAAAAATTTCGATATTTTCCCACTGTAGTAGAATCCCCAGTAATGCCAAGAATTTATTCTGAGCCAAGGTGAGAGATAATTAGCGGAATCTTTAGCAATGTTAAGAATATATTTTAAGCCGACATAAAAAACTCATTCATAGCATCTTCAGTAATGTCAAGAATATTCTAAGCCAATGTGAGAGATAATTAGCGGAATCTTTAGTAATGTCAAGAATTTATTTTACGCCAAGATAAAAATTGCATTAGCAGAATCTTCAGTAATGTCAAGAATTTATTCTAAGCCAACATAAAAATTCTTTAGCACTATCTTCAGTATTAGGGGCTTTCCATAGAAGATGTTGTTCCAAAGCGATGTTGGGAAAGTATCGAACTTTTTAATATACACACTGAACACAAACCTACACTAAAATAGTACTAACCTATCTGTTCGCTTGCGATGCAAATTTAATAGCTGAAAACGTTTGAAGATTTCTGATTCCACACACCTCAGACGTTTTGTGAGGCTTTCGCGTATATTACTACATTATTGTCGTATCCCGCCCCCTACATTCAATCAATCAATCGCCTACATTTGCTATCTGAGTTTCAAAGTTTATCGATAACCGCTAAGACCAAATAGGTACTTAACAGAACCTTCAGTATTAATAAGAAATTATTTCGGAAGCTAAGACCAAGGATGCATATGCATTAGTTGTAGCACCTTCAGTATTGCTGAGGAAATAATTTAAATATAGTTCAGAATGGAGTTTAGGCAATATTTGCATCATTAGTCAGATGAACCAAAAATTTGCGACAAACTAGCGTTAAGCCTGAAACAGTTGCTTGTAAGAAAAATTCTTTCAGAGAAAAAATTTTCATTCTGAGAAGCAAACAAAACATTCGGCTAAAATTTAACGCAAAATATCGATAAAGAATTACGTGTACATGTTGCACATATCAACTTAGTCTCATAACTCCTTAGCAAATATTTTGAACAGTTTCTAGTGCTATTTAGGAAACATTCTAAGCTAAAATTACGCCTAAAATTAGCTGGACTGATGAACTGGACGTTTATATAGGAACCTTAAATGTCTTAAATTATTCTTAAAGCAAAAGCAGACCCTGAATTAAGAGCGTTTAATGCACAGAAATTATGCGCTGTAGTCTCCATTTAGAGTGTAAGCTGCATTTCTAATATGGTCTAGAATTATTCACACATTATGACCAAAGGCGCATAAGAGCATTGCTAAAATTATTCTATACTTGATGCCAGCATCTAAATAGAGCTTAGCAAATTTCTAGTCTCATCAACATCTCTGTTCAATCAAGCGAATTTCCTGTTGCGATACTTCCTTTCAATACGATAAATTATACTGATTTACGCATTCTTGACCCTTTAAACAGATGTACGTACAAAATTTAGGCTTTTATTCCTTCGTATTGGAAATAAAAAGGACTGTAACACGTTTTCTACACTCACACACAACAGCATAGCATATACAGTGAGATACTGTAGGTTCACAGACCACCTGGCAAAGACAGATGGCTCTTTCGCAACAATTTCTGACTTATGTCAGCGGCAAGTAGGTTGGCCAATTCGGTGTAACCATACTTGATGGCCAAAATCTGAGGATTCTCTCCGCGCTTATTTTCCACTTGTGCATCCGCTCCCAAACTAAAATTTACATAATCAATCTCCTAATACTAAATATGTATTCATGTGTTTGTTTGCTATACCGTAATAATTCTTGTACAATAGGTCTAGCTGAATTTCCCAAAAGCACGGCTTCATGAAGAGCTGCGTTTTTCAGTCTAAATAGTGCCCATTTAGATCGATATTTGCATATATCATCAGCTTACTGGCCGTAGGTTTGATCGATTCTGGCACCCGCTTCCACTAAAGGTTCTATGGCCTCAACGAAGCTGTTTTTGACCGCTAGACCAAGGGCTGGAACCCCATCGCGGTCAATGCAATTAGAATCCGCGCCCTAAATCATAATACCAATTGATAATGCAACACTGTTGTACTGTACTGTACTGTGTCATGATTTAGTACGGTACAGTACAATTTATAGCACAGTATGCATACTGTACGGTATGCTACAGCAAGAGCAGAGTACAGTACAGTATGGCACGGTACAGTAAGCTACAGTAAAGTACAGCGCAGTCAGAGTGGTTAAAAAGCATGATACAGTAGTTTTTCAAAGATGGAACATTTCTCAATTTGTCCTATGGGAAAGAATTCCAACTGCTTTCACACCACACAAATTCTTTTCAATCGTTCACCTGTTCTAACAATCTTTCCACCTCTTCGACATTCTTTTCAGGCATCTGTAGCTCTTTGAGCAGATTTTCGGTCTCTTGTGAGAGTTTTGCAGTCCTTTTTGAGTGTCTTGACGAAGAACGACTGGCATTTGTACGGCCGCTACTTCTGCGAGAATTGCTAACTTCTAAAATTTGCCTATTATGCAATGTAAAAGGTTACTCAGTTAAACACTAAACTAAAATCACTAATCTAAACTAAAATGTTGGTTGTCAAGAAACGGTGGAATGGGTTAAGCAAATTTATATTTAGCACAACATCAAATACCAAATTAGGTAACATCAAGTTAAATTTCCGAATTTCGATAACATGTTAGTTTCTTCTGAAGGCTGGGCAAGTTATTTAATTTCAAAATAAATTTACTCGAAAACTCCAACTAAAAGCTATTCTGGCTGGTTCCGAGCAGTGTGGTGCATTTTGAAAATTTGAAACTAGGTAAAGTAGTACTAGGTAAATTTGTCACCTAAAAAACTACAGGGTGTCTCAAAAAAATGATCACATTTCTTTTTACTGCCATTTCCGCAAATTTTGACCAAATAGGCTGAAATTTGCATCATAGGTGCCAAAATTCGGGGAATTTTATGTGTTAAAGTTTGGTGCACTAGGCTTGACTCATTCCCGAAAAATTTCGAAAAAAGTGAAATTTGGTAATTTCAATAGTGAAAGCCGGTCACCGAAAAACGTCACGTTACATTATCGCCTAAACTCTATCGATAGCGTTGGAGTTCATGCGTCAACTTTTTACACACGAATTACCCTGAATTTCTGCGTTTACACTCCAAATTTTATCCGATTCCGACAAAAATTAGGAAAGATACAGTCAAAAGAAATGTTTCCATTTTTCGGTGACAGGCTTTCACTATTGAAATTACCAAATTTCACTTCTTTTGAAATTTCTCGGGAATCAAGTTAGTGGAGTTAAAATTTACGAAATTTGACACATTTCAAGTAAATATTTGTATTTTATTGATCAAATAAGTCAGAAATTCATTCTGTGGGCCACTGTAATTGTGGGAAAGCCGGAAATTTGAAGGTTTGCTGACTGAAAAAGCAACGTAAAACTGAAAATATCAAACTAGGTAAACTTGTTCTACCTAGAAGTACCTAGTTATGTGGATGTAAAACTAGGTAAAGTAAAACTAGGTAAAATTGAGTAACCAGCAACTAGGTAAAGTAAATCTAGGTACCTTTCCAGCATATTAACTAGGTAATAATACTAGGTATACCTAGTTACCATACATGTAACAGGTCATCCGCCGATGGGGGGAGGGGGGGTTGGGGGGGTCTGGCGCCGGCCGGGGGGGGGGTCTGAGCTAAAATTTTGGGGGAGGGGGTGGGCACTAAAAAACGCTCAAAAATCGAAAAAATCGCAATTTTTCGGCTAAAAATTGCCAAAAATCGCTAATTTGGGCTGAAATACAGCTAAAAAGTGCTCTTTTGCAGGCGAATTTGGCAATTTTTGTGTGCATAATTGTAAAAAATTGCAAAAATTTGCTCGAAAATTTACTTGCCAGAAATATCGGAGGGGGGGGGGTCGGCGAAATCGTCTCGGGGGGGGGGGCCCATCCGGGGGGGGGGGTCTGGCCGATTTCGGGTGGGGGGCAGAACCCCCAGACCCCCCCCCCCCTGTTACATGTATGCTAGTTACCTAGATAAAAAGCTTCTCGCTGGTTCCGAGGATAGAGGTGTTAAACACATCAAACTCGGTCTTTTGTTTAGTAATGTTTCTATATCTTCATTTCTTCGCTAGCTTTATAACCCAATGTTCCCCAGCTGACACAAAAAATAGCAAACTAATCACTTTGGCTAATTAGCGACTCCCAACTGCTGTGTCTAGAAAGACGTTGTTTGCCGTTTAAGCCGAAATTTTTTGCTGCTTCTCGATATCGGGACTTGACAGCATTTCTGGTAGCATCAACTTTCTCCTCTGTCACCATTTCAAACTCTAGTGTGATTTGGAATGTCTCGTCTTCTGGGTACGTGTCCACATAAGCGCTCTTGATCTAAAACATTCTGCTTATAGAAGTTTTGCAGTATTTATTACCTCTTACTAGCAGAAGCTACTCCATTTGGAGCAGTACCCACATAGAATCACGTTTTGCGTGCGGCTGTTTGTTAGCCATAGATGTGATTGGAAAATGAAAGTGCAAAAAAGTGATTGGCCAGTCACGCTTTTTTGTCAGACAATGCACAGTGCTGCATTGCAAGGCGTGATTGGCCAGTCACAGCAAATCACGCTTTTTCAAAATTTCAGTTAATGCAAAAACATTCACTGCGTTGCGTGATGACCATTTTTTAGGCACGCATTGCATGTCCCTATCGCCAGGCACGCAAAAAGAGTTAAAATAAAAACGCATAAATTATTACCTTTCCAATTTTCTCCTGCGCAACAGCGCTTTGAAATTCTCTGCTACTTTGCGTATAATTCTTGAGATGATTTGCAATGTGACTGAGTTGTTGTCTCCAAAAGCCTATAAAAAGTGATTTACATACATACATATTTTTGCATATTTTTGCACCCACCTTTTCCTGGACTGACCGGCTGCAGTACAGGCATAGGCTGTGCAGCGGCTATTGGCTTGTTATTTTGAGCGTTGACCACATTTAGATTGATTAGAGAATTTCCGCCAGCCTTCGATCCGCCTTCTTTCAAGAGGGTTGCGATGTGCTGAAAAACTATAACTTTTTCAAATTTTCTAAAATAGTAACTACCTGATCGCCTTTGATGACTTTAGCTTCGCCATAAAATTTGGCCTTCGGCGGTTTTTCGTCTTCATTGTACCTAGAAAAAAACTAGATTTTGGGCCCCAAAAATACGAAAAGCAAAGGCACTGTCCACCTTGGCACGAAAGCGAAAATGTACAAAATAGCCATCACCGTTATGAAGCCGAGCATAAAGATCTCACAGGAAAAGAACAGAACAGATTTGGCATAGCACTTCAAGCGCGATTTGCGCTTAACACAAACCGTATAGGGCAACTGTTTAGGCGCGTAACAGTTCTCAACGCGACAGCCCACCAAAGGACTGTGTGCCAGTCGTTCGAAGGTCGATTTCTGGTGCTGAAAGTGGGCGGGAGCAGAATCGCGTGGCACACGCACCATTTCTGACGGCCGAATCAATGCCCGACTGGCGGTTGAGGTAGCCGTTTCAAAGGAGGAATCGATCTCTGGGGTCTTTTGAATTATGCGCGCGTCACGCTTTGTTGGAAATTGGGTCTAGTCTTATTAGCATCCTGCTTTATTCTAATTTTTGCTTACTCGAAGCTGTTGGGAACCAGCGCTCCGCACTCCAGGCAGAACCGGGTATTCTCTGAGATGGCAGAATTGCAGTGTGCGCAGGTTTTGGAGAGTGGTGTGAGCAGCTGAAAAAAAACAAGAAATGTTTCATGAACGACGTTTCTTTCAGTTTCCAAATTGTTCTCTGTTCTGTTGCAGGCATATAAGTATATGGTATTGATTTCTTGTTCTTTACCTATTACAATAAATAAACATACATACATACATACATACATACATACATACATACATACATACATACATACATACATACATACATACATACATACATACATACATACATACATACATACATACATACATACATACATACATACATACATACATACATACATACATACATACATACATATACTGTACAGTCATGTTCAGTCCATACAGTACCGTATAGTGCTGTTTATAGTACCCGGCTACTACAGTCAGGCACTTAACGCCGTTTTTGGTACCTACACCGTATAACGTGCCGGTACCACATATGGTTCCGGTACTCAGGGTAGTGGCACCATATATGGTACCGGCACCCATGGCCATGGGTAGGGGTACCATACATTGTATATGGTACCACCACAGGCGGCGAACGTGGGATACCATACATGGTGCCACTACTTTAGGTACCGGTATATGGTGTCGGTGCCATAAACGGCGTTAAGTGCCTGACTGTACTATACAATGTATATGGGACTTAGGGTTTTGCGAAAATAAAATTGAATCCATTTATAGTACCCAGGTATGGCACCTCATAAAATCTGCTCTATCAGAAATTAACAATAATGTAAGTGAAGTTCTTTGCTCAAATTACGACCTAATTCTGAAAATTGATTCTTTGCTACATCAACAACCTCTGTGGTAGCATTATCTACTGTTTTTCTTTATACAAACAAGATTTACCACCAAAAATACTGTAACAGTTGCACGTTAAGTATTGATAGCTCCTCACTTCAGAATAAAAATCTATCTCCATTTATTGTACCCGTGCTAAGTGCCGTTTAGTACCCGGGGTACTATAAACAGCACTATACGGTATAGATTGATGCGTTGGGTCAATTTTTTGCCTTAATTCAAACGGCTCGTTCTGTTTTTTGCGTTTTATTCTAGCCAAGATTTTGCAAATACGGAGTGCAAAAGCTTGAACATGTCTAGTTTTAGTCAGAGCGAGAAAAGCAACAAAAAGCCTTACTTTTTTACCGCAACATCCACAAAATTTCGCCCCATCCGGGTAGAAACTTCGACAGCCAACGCACTTTTTTGTCAAACCATTTTGGGCGTTCGGTGAAACGATTTCTATTGGAGGATCTCTGTGAATCGACAATTGTACCTAAAACAATAGTATATACTTTGTAAATTTGCATATCTGTATTTCTGTCACATTTCGCTGAGGAGGTCTCAATTGACTGCTCAGATCATCTACCAAATTACTGGCAGTCGGTCGAGTCTGAGTGTCAGGATATTTAGCGCCGCACTCTGAACAAAATCTTGATTTTGTGTCCCTGGGTCTGGGTGCACAGCAGACGATGCAGCTAAAACAGTACACTGTAATTAATTTAAGTTTGCCCTTTTCCTTTTGGAACAATACGTACGCATACATGAGAGCTGAAGACAAAGTAGGATTGACGATGGTTCCCGAGTGTAGAGCGTTGGAAGAAAGCGATAATGCGGAATCCCTGCGATATGCTGCTATTGTACTGCCCGGTCGGAAGAGAGAACTGGGAGGTCGATTGGGCCTGGAACGCTGAAATAACGGTTTTTGTTAGAAGATCGCAAAAAATAGACAAGCCAAAAAGCTGAAAAGCTGTTAAAAATCATTCAGAAGGGCTACCGGAGAGTGCTGCATTGGGTACCCGGGTACACTAACCAGCACTTAGCATTTTCCGCAACAAAATGAGATCCTTAGTGTACCCGGTACACTAACTGGCACTTAGCGAAATCATGTTAAACTGCTTGTTTTCACGAATTCTGAGCAAAAATGCAGTTTTCCAATCCAGATTACTGTTTCTGCCATGTACAATGAGAGTGGTTGGTGTCATTCATTCATTGGCTTTCATTCTTGTGAGGTTTGTGTCAGTAAAACCGATTCAAAATGAGCAAAAATATACGTAGACCTGCTTTAAAGCTACCGTAATGTTGAAAATTTTTAACACCCATGACATAAAACCTGTCTCCAAATAGTGTACCCCGGGTACACAATCCGGCACTAAGTGCCAGTTAGTGTACCCGGGTACGCTATCTGGAGGGGTGCCCTATGCAGCACTCTCCGGTAGGCTCTCAAATACATACAGCTACATTACATACATACAAATACATACAGCTATATCACATACATACATACATACATACATACATACATACATACATACATACATACATACATACATACATACATACATACATACATACATACATACATACATACATACATACATACATACATACATACATACATACATACATACATACATACATACATACTGCTTTTGAACATATTCTTGTTTTCCAAACAGTTTTAGAATTTTTTGCTTTAACTTGTAAAAAATATGGTCTAAAATCGAAGGTCGAAAGTCGAGGAAGAAAAATCGTCTTGAGGGGGTGTGTCCCTACCTAGGCCGGTATGGGGGAGCAGACCCCACCACCAAACCCCTTGCTACATGCAGGTCCTTTGCGTTGTCAAATGAAACAAAAATCGGACGAACGAAATATACAAGGTATCTCAAAAATGCACACATTTCCTTTTACTGCCATTTCGGCAAATTTTGACCAAATGGGCTGAAAGTTGGATCGTAGGCGCCAAAATTCGTGGAATTTTGTTAAATTTTGTGCACCAGGGTTGTCGCAGTCCCAAGAAATTCCAAAAAAACTGAAATTTGTTAATTTAGAAACCAAACGAAATAATGTTAAAAATTGACACATTTCTTTTTGCCGTAATTTCTGAAAATTTTCGCCAAATGATCTGGAATTGGGAGAATATCTGCTAAACTTCGAGGTATTTTATGTGTTAAAAATTCATGCATTGACATTGCGACAGTCTCGAGAAAATAAGGATTCACCTGAAGAACTGGTTTTTCTGATCGGTTCAATCAAAAAACTGATGTTCAGGATTTTCTTCATTCTTTCAAAACTGTGTCTGTCTAAATGCATGAGTTTAACACATAAAATTCCCCGAATTTTGGCACCTATGGTCCAAATTTCAGCCTATTTTGTCAAAATTTGCTGAAATGGCAGTAAAGCGAAATTTTGTCACCTTAGGACGCACTAGATACATTGTAGCTCGCGCATACTTTCGAATTATAACAAGCGTATCTACATATATTTTGTGAAGCATCTTTCTTCAATAAAAACCGCTGAACAACAATTGTATATTTATACTCTAGATAAAGTACTCTAGATAAACTCTAGATAAAGTACTGTATGTTAACTGTCCAAATAAAAAATATATAAGTACATGTACATGTGTAAAATATCGGTTTACCATAGGTTTTCGAGTTGCACCGTCGCTTAAAACCGTAAAAGATCGGCTCATCAAACGACTCTCCCGCATTTTATCCCTAAAATTCGGTTCTCTAAATAAATTTTACAAATTTCCAAAATCACTTGCTTAGAGATCGCTAGCGCTTTCACCACAACCCTTCCAGGAGGAAGACAGATAGGTTGAGAATACTTCAAAGTCCACGGGGAAGCTCCCAAATTGGCGTACGGTTCAGGATGAGCGCCGTTTATTGTATAATAGACATCAGTATTTGCTGATTCTAAAATGGTTTATTTAGTATGTGACTGAGAGCCTTGCAAAATGAAAAGCCAAACAAAATACCCGATTTTATAGCGATTCTGGAGTCACTTTTCAGACTGTTTCTGGGCAGTCCGGGTTCGGCTGGGTCCAGGGCAATTATTGTCGGTACGGCAATGCTACCCGCAGTCATTTTTTCCGCCCAATGCGCTAAGTAACTGCCGCTTAAAACCGCCCAAAACCGGCACGGCAATGGCTGATTTGGAAACCTTGGCAACAAGTAACTCTCTATCGAAACCTGCTGCTAATTACTACCGCCACACACCCCTAATTAACGGCCGCTTGAATAACAGTGCTAATGCAGCATTGGGTTATGCTGTGCTATGTTCATGCATATAACAGCGGGTATAGGGGTCTCTAGGCCACTGTTGTAATGGTAATACCGATACACAAACCGGTTTTGTCTATTACCAACCAATTTTAAACTGCATAATAACCGGTTGGCGTTGACCCTACTCCAATTGGAGTAGTTTCCTGACGGTAAGTAGTTTCCGACTTTGCAATTTCGAAAATGCTTACCGTCCGCCCCCCGCCCATTTGTGGGCTGGTACTAAATCCTTACCTTCACCACGCCCACTTGAACGCTTGCCAAACTGCACGGTTAGGAAGCGGTTAGGAGAAAGCACGGTTAGGTACGGTTGTTTAGACGCGCAGGTGCCTAGCCTTCTAGACATGGACCGACGCACTTATCTCCGAGCGCGGCCTTGCTTTCCATTTCACTTCGGGCCGCCTCTAGCTTTTACCGCTCAGCTTTTTGTTCTTGTTCCAGAGGATTTTTAAAGATTAGCTGCTGTTGATTACGAAAGGAAAGGTACAAATTTCAACTCGACTAACATTCAAAATCGCCGCCGTTCGAACTTATTTCCTGCACTAAATTAGCAGATAACAATATTTAACGACTACGGTAACAAACATGTCCCGTCTAAAGTCGGAAATCTCGAAGTAAGGAACCGATTTAGTCAATCGATCGAGGCTCCGCCCCGTCAGAGGCTCCGAAAGCTTGCCGTCGGACAAATTTGACGCCCACCGAAAGTCGTGTTTCTATCCGTCGCAAATTTGCTGCAGGTTAGCCACGGTTAGAAAGTCCGACTTTAGACGGTCTGTCCTAAGGAGATACAGTCATGTCTCCTTAATCCGGACAAGTTGGGGCCGGCCAATTTTGTCCGGATTAACGAATCAAAGCTAAAAAACACCGTTCTTCGGGTCAAAGACCTGAATGACAGCTTTTTGAATGAATGAATGAATGTTTAAGAGCCGTTTTTTATAAAAACCATGCGGGTGGCGGAACATGAAATTTTTTGACCTATACTTTTTATGTGATGAATCGATAGGTCTTTAGTAGAAAACACCACCCCTGCGGTATTTTTGCTCTCCGATACCTCTTGCGGTATTTATGGCCAAAAACGTGATTTTGGACATTTTCCACTCCTGGAATAGCGTACTTGAACCGACTTAGCTCATATTTTCAGCATAGATTATGCTTACCATACTAATTATGCGTGCCAAGTTTGGGGCTGATCGGTTCACCCTGTCATGAATAGCATCGATTTTAAGTGAAATTTTAAAAAATCGAAAATATTTTTTTCCGCTAAATTCAGGATTTTGCCCATACTTCTAGGGTAGATAGAACTCGTCGCCCTCTACACGTTGGTGTTTTCACTTTTTTTGGCTCGGCCCCGTTTTTGAGTTATTCATGTTTTAATTTTCGAAAAAAAATTTGAGGTATCTTTTTAGAATCATGCACAGTTCTGACACCGCTTAAGCTAGAGCGGCGTGTTGTAGTGCGTTGCACGCAGAATTTCGTGAGCTATCCTGCCATATAAGCGAAATCGAAGTACGACCTCATACACCAGAATGACGGCGAGCCAAAGTTTCGGTCGAAAATGACCCAATTTCGGACAAGGTTTCTTTACATGTTTTGACGTCTACCGCCGGGTTGGTGCGTCAAATCGCATAGATTCGGGCATCAAACGATAGCTGAGATTCTCACGATTCCGAAAATGGTCTCATTGTTGCGTTTTATAGCCATTTGATGCTAGTTAAGCCCCGGTAATTGTCTGCTGTTCGGTAACCGTAAGCCATACCACTAGGAAAACAGGTAAAATCGCTGAACTAAAGTGGCATTTCGATAAAAACTTACTTGCATACGAATTGTAGAGCTACTCTAACGCCTTCGATTGATATACAGTCGTACCTTGTTAATGGCATTTCCGGACAAGGCCTAAAGTGGCTTTTTAACAAATCATAAGTTACTACAACATCTATGTTTAAAATTTATAAGCATACTAATCGGTATACCAAGTAGTATCTGGCCATATAATCGAGGTAACAATACTAACGAGGGGCCCATTAATGAAGCACGACTGTATTTGCATGACCCAGCTAAATGTAGTGTCTAATGCGAATTTAGTTCTATCTAACATTTATACTTAATGGGTTTATTGCACAGTAACATCATACAGTACATGTACTAGGGGGTTTGGACTTTGGGGGTTACCCCTAGATAGAAAGTGAAACCCTCTCACATCCCCCGGAGAAACTAACAAACAAGCTCAGCAATCACTAATTGTTAGCTTAAAATCGGCTTAGAAGGCGTTTTGTAAGCGATTTTGGTGTTTCCGCTGCTGATATTTAAGAGAAATCGGTGTTTTTAGAAGCTGTTTTTGTTATTTTATGCTTGCTTTTAGCTCTTAAATGTTATTTGTATGCTTAAAATTGCGATTTTTAGTCATATGCTTGAACAAAACGCGCTGAAAACGCATTTCCGGGCGTTTTGGAGCTTTTTAAAATTTTGGACCCCCTACCTGGGTGGGCAGAACCCCTCCACCACCCCCAAGCCGGCCGGCTGGTAGTACATATTAGTAACATAACATCACGGATCATCAGCTGATTCAGAATGCGAATTGACTGGAGAAGAAGCTGGCGGCGGCTGAATCATCTGGTCTATGACCGTATGAATAAAATCAGTCATCAGAGGTGGAGAAATGTTAGATGACAGAACTAATAATAAAAACAACCCATCGATCGGCAGCGCGTTATAGACATTTTTGGCGAGATTATTGTGGTTAGATCTTCGGCACCACTTATACACAAAACACTTGATCAAAACCAGTTTCACAACTCCGCGCAGCATGGTGAACAATGAAAGCACCGCCGATAGTGTCCACAACACCGTTAGAAGAGTGAAACTCTGAAGTACATGCGTAAAATTGATTGCAGCAGTGATGTGCGTGCGGCGATTGAATACAGAGAAATATATACTAGTACATACCTTCTCATACATGATGCTCAGCGTCAGCACACACTGATAGGTATGTTGGTGAATGTTTCCAATTTGAGTAAACTTGGCGTGGCAATACACTTCTCTAAACAGTTTAGCTTCATTTTAAACGTTGATTATGTAAACAGGAACTCTGTAAGCGAACATTATGAAAGGCCTCTTGAAGCAAGCGAAATACAGTACATAGAGATGCGCACGTTTCTGTTAAGATGCATTTTGTTTGTCAGTATTTCTGGAACGTAATGGAGTGGATGCAATGTAGGGTAGACTGTAGTCCAGAGGAACTACTAAGTAGTTGGAGCCTGCCGTAATAACAAAAGTGATAGCATGCAAACATCACAAACATACTCTACCGAGGAAATACAGTGGAAGGGTTCCAGTATTGTGTCCACTTCAAACCGAATATTGACAGAACCGCATCGACTGGCCACAGAATGCTGTAAGCATCCAAATACAGCTGCATCAGGAACAACTGTAAGCCAGGCAGTGCCGTGACAGCAGCTTTAGCCAAAAGAAACCTTAGTACGCCCATTCATCTGAAATGCGGAAATCTGTCAGCGGAAATGAACAATGTACAGGTTGTCGAAAAAACCGGGAATTTTCTTCCAGCTTTAGTTTGATCTTTTAGGTACGTAGCTTTCGGTCTCATGTGCTCGAAACTTAGTGTAGGTACACTTTTGATTCCCGAATTTGAGGAAAAAGCCGTGATAAAAGCATTGAAAAACTGAAAAACACATGGAAATTGCGGTGTGGTGAACTTGCTCAATTTAAACTGTTACAATTCCCGACTCAGTGGTTTATTTTGGGCGCTCTTTCAGATGGGACCGAAGGCTAAAAGGTCCGTCTACTCAAGCTAAAACTGGAAGAAGTTTTTTGGATAGCCTGTGGATTGTATGCACTAATCCTAATACAGCCTAAAAACAAGCAGTTTGTCTATATTCTCACGATTTTCTGTTTTCGTAGGTCGAAAGGAAAAGATTAGCACAGGCTTCTAGACATCGCGTGCGCTGTTGGAGGTCGTCGTCAAATTCACGTTGCTTAAGGTGCGCGATCAGTCCTAAAGACCTCATCAACTGTTAGAATGACAAGTCGGACCTCGTAGCTTGTAGCGAAAGACAGTAGATCACGTTTGTGGATCCGGCCTTTAGCAGTGGGGGGCAGGCACAAAAAACCCTGCGTATAAATAAAAGACTTATTTGATCAGGTAACATGTCAATCGAAGGCGTTAGAGTAGCTCTACAATTCGTATGCAAGTAAGTGTTTATCGAAATGCCACTTTAGTTCACCGATTTTACCTGTTTTCCTAGTGGTATGGCTTATGGTTACCGAACAGCAGACAATTACCGGGGCTTAACTAGCATCAAATGGCTATAAAACGCAACAATGAGACCATTTTCGGAATCGTGAGAATCTCAGCTATCGCTTGATGCCCGAATCTATGCGATTTGACGCACCAACCCGGCGGTAGACGTCAAAACATGTAAAGAAACCTTGTCCGAAATTTGGTCATTTTCGACCGAAACTTTGGCTCGCCGTCATCTGGTGTATGAGGTCGTATATCGATTTCGCTTATATGGCTGGATAGCCCACGAAATTCTGCGTGCAACGCACTACTACACGCCGCTCTAGCTTCAGCGGTATCAGAACTGTGCATGATTCTAAAAAGATACCACAAATTTTTTTTCGAAAACAAAACATGAATAACTCAAAAACGGGGCCGAGCCAAAAAAAGTGAAAACACCAACGTGTAGAGGGCGACGAGTTCTATCTACCCTAGAAGTATGGGCAAAATCCTGAATTTAGCGGAAAAAAAATATTTTCGATTTTTTAAAATTTCACTTAAAATCGATGCTATTCATGACAGGGTGAACCGATCAGCCCCAAACTTGGCACGCATAATTAGTATGGTAAGCATAATCTATGCTGAAAATATGAGCTAAATCGGTTCAAGTACGCTATTCCAGGAGTGAAAATGTCCAAAATCACGTTTTTGGCCATAAATACCGCAAGAGGTATCGGAGAGCAAAAATACCGCAGGGGTGGTGTTTTTTACTAAAGACCTATCGATTCATCACATAAAAAGTATAGGTCAAAAAATTTCATGTTCCGCCCTTATAAGGGGAGCCGCATGGTTTTTATAAGAAGCGGCTCTTAATACACACGTCCAACAGAATAACAAGCAACTCAGATCAAGGGGAGGGCGTGGCCGTTTGTCCGACGAGTGCCCTTCCCCGCAAGTACTCAGAAAAATCTAACTGCTGAATTAATTTTCTGAAGCGCGAAACCGTGGCTGCATTAACTATTTCTGCTGGCAAACTATTCCATAGGGGAACAACCCGATTTGAAAAGAAAAACTTCCTTATGTCTGGTCTTGACCGTTGAACAAATAATTTACGGTTGTGACCACGAGTGCTTCGTACATTAGCATACTCAAATAACAGTTGCCTTGGCAGTTCCACAAGTCCCTTGAGAATCTCGTAGACCATAACCAGATCGCGGATCAAGCGACGTTCTTCCAATGACTGAAGGTTTAAGGCCCTCAGACGCTCATAATAAGAAAGATTTTGCATACCTGGCAATCGACGAGTAAACAGAATTTTGTTAGTTGTATATCAGATTCTGCAGCTGTACCTCTTAATTTTAAGCCAAAAGCTTATTTCAGCTTTATTATGGCTCCTAAAAGGCAGAAATAATCACATTCTGCCTCTACGAAAAGCATTATTCAATTGAAAATTCAATTGAAAAACTGGGCATGCATTTTGACCAATTTAACCAAATCCGAATTAACGAATCACTTTACAATACAAATTTCGAAGGTGGGACCACAAATCTTCTGTCCGGTTTAACGAGTCTCGAGTAGCATCATACAAGTGGTTGCGAAAACTACGTAGCGATCAAAAGAGCAGTTTGAAACATAATTCTTCGTTGCAGGCAGGTAGTGTGTGTTTTACCATTGAAGACATTTCAAAATAGAATATAGTGGATTTTCATTTTACCATTTCCCAAGTTTGTTACAAAATGAACTCCTGAACTTAATTCAAGTATATGCTATGCTATGATAGGCTTTCTTTAGATCTACCGTATTATCTTTTTCCTTTCACACCAGTACGTACCTACGTACATGTTGTGCGACATCGTACAGGGTGGGCCATTTATCTATTCCCGGTTTCAGATAACCATAACTTTTTTCCAGTCAGATCGATTTTATTAAAATTTTACACACAAATGTCTTAACACTTCAAATTTTTACAGTTAAAATTTAAAATTAATCCTTCACTCTGGTCGCTAGTTATGCGTCTCCACGTGGCCGCCACTTTTTTCGATCACTTTCTCCAGCCTCAGTCGGTATGAGCACATTTCCATCTGGATGGTGGTGTAAACCGGCACAACCACCGTTACTGGGCTCCTGCCAACCCCGACTGGGTGACCGAGCAGCCGCTGCACTCACTCACATCGCCAGATCTCACTCACATCGCCACTCCTCGTTGACATTTTCGTCAAAGAAAAACGGGCCAAAGACACCACCCTGCCAGATGCCGGCCCAAACTGACGTACGCGGTGAGTGCAGCGGCTGCTCGGTCACCCAGTCGGGGTTGGCAGGAGCCCAGTAACGGTGGTTGTGCCGGTTTACACCACCATCCAGATGGAAATGTGCTCATACCGACTGAGGCTGGAGAAAGTGATCGAAAAAAGTGGTGGCCACGTGGAGACGCATAACTAGCGACCAGAGTGAAGGATTAATTTTAAATTTTAACTGTAAAAATTTGAAGTGTTAAGACATTTGTATGTAAAATTTTAATAAAATCGATCTGACTGGAAAAAAGTTATGGTTATCTGAAACCGGGAATAGATAAATGGCCCACCCTGTATTTTATTTGTGTGAAAATAGAGTTTGTTTCTCAACCAGTATCATTCTGTGAGGCATGTTTGACAGAAATTTCTTCGCCAAATGGGTTGAAATCGGCAGGCAGGAGCCAATAATCTTTGTCTTCAAACAGTGACTCACTATCAACTTGATTCCATAAGCTCAGGTTCAAAATGAAACCTGAAAAGTAGTAAGGAAGCAACAAATCAGTCAAATGAATAACCGACCGACCGACCGACCGACCGACCGACCGACCGACCGACCGTGTGCTTTCTGATATACATCAAATCTTTGCAAGAGCATTCCATTACTTTCAAAATTATTTTTGTATGAAACAAGCGCAGCAACAATATGGTGCCGGTACCATTACATGGTGACGGTACCATTTGTAGTGTTACACTAAATACTGAGGTGAAAGATAAAAAGAACCTGTAATTATTCCAGCGCAGAAGGCAGCACCAGAGTTGAGTATCACTATCAGCAATTGGGCTAACACTTGCCACAGCAGGGAACGCCCATTCGGCGGTGTTAGAGCTCCGAAAACATTGTACAAACTGAAAAATTATTACTATCAACTGAAACGTTGGGGTTAACGTTAAATGATACCTCTCTCCATACACCTCATAGCTAGCGAATGCTGTCACTATCGTTCCGATAGTTCCCCCAAGAATACCAGGCCATCCGTGAACATTGACAATGCCGCAAGTGTCATGCATTTTCAACTTCAACCCCAGAAATGGCTAGAAACTATGATTTGTAGTTGTGAAAGTGCATTCTATTTTTTGGTTTAACATACTGTCAACTCCACTCCACCCAACACTCGACACTCTCTACACCACACTCCACTACACACCACATGACACACTCCACTGCCCTCCACTCTACACTACACTGAACACCCCACACTATGCCACACTCCACTACACTCCACTAGACTCCACTCCACGCAACACACTGCACTACACTACTCCACATGCCACACCCCTGGACTCCACTCTACCCTACACTTCACTTGCCACAGTGCACTACACTCCACTTCACACTTTAGTACACACCACACATCACTTCACTACACTCATCACTTCACACTCCATTACACTCAGCACTCAGAACTCAACACTCTCCACTCCGCTTCATTCATTATTTTATTCTACTCTGTTTAACTCACTTTTGAATCACGCTAAAAGACAGTCTAATCAAGCTTCAAACCATACCGAAACGTACTGATAGCCTAAGGTAGAGGTGACAGCTCCCAAGCAACCAATCAGCACGGCAGCGTATGGGGCGATCAACATGTTGACTGACGTGCCTATAGCCACACCCCCAGCCAGGGCTCCAGTCTGAGCATGAATCATGCTCAATTTTCCGTCTGGGTTCACACCTGCTGACATCAGTAGACTGGTGACTGAGCCAGCATTCAATGCCAGAAATGTATTGATGACAGTTCTAAGCTGAGCATCCTTTGGTTTCACCAAAAATGCATTGAACCCAGGCCAGAATGTGAATAATACTAGGGTTCCTGAAGGTAGCTAGAGGTCATATATGACAAGATAAGATAAAATAACGTAACCAATCGTAATGTAACTTAGCAAAGTGTAACGTAATATAGTGTAGTGTAACATAATGTGTCATAACATTATGCTTGTGTAATAATGTAATATAATGTAATGTAAATGTCACGCAGTGTAATGCAACTTAATGTAATGCTTTGTAATCATACATGTAACAGGTCATCCGCCGATGGGGGGAGGGGGGGTTGGGGGGGTCTGGCGCCGGCCGGGGGGGTCTGAGCCAAAATTTTGGGGGAGGGGGGTGGGCACTACAAAACGCTCAAAAATCGAAAAAATCGCAATTTTTCGGCTAAAAATTGCCAAAAATCGCTAATTTGGGCTGAAATACAGCTAAAAAGTGCTGTTTTGCAGGCGTTTTTGGCAATTTTTGTGTGTTAAATTGTAAAAAATTGCAAAAATTTGCTCGAAAATTTACTTGCCAGAAAAATCGGAGGGGGGGGGTCGGTGAAATCGTCTCGGGGGGGGGGGGTCCCCATCCGGGGGGGTCTGGCCTATTTCGGGTGGGGGGCAGACCCCCCCCACACCCCCCAGTTACATGTATGTTTGCAATGTTACATAATATATTGTTTGTATTGACATATCCTACCCAAGATGCAAAACATGTCCGAATGATAGACGGTTTTGGCCGCAGTTGTCTCTGTAGTTTGTTTTCGGTGCATAATTCTAGCTACCCCTAATCCTAAATAACTGCCATAAGCGTGAACTAATAGCGATGCACCCATGTCGGTGGCCTAAAATGGTAGTTTGGTTTTAGTGACACAAAGTGGTCGTTACTTTTACCTTAATTAAATGCACACAGACGTATTCATTAAGAACTGCAAAAACAGTGCCAATTAGTCCAAGAAGAATGTACTGAACTGGGGACAACTTCCCTAACATGACACCGTATGCAAATAGCACACAGGCACATGTACTATCAGCTAACAGAAGTCTGCAACAAACACTTTTGTAATTAGAACTATAAATTGTAACAAACAACTATGAAATTACTCTTGCAATCCAATTGAAAAAGTCCAATTGTGTAGAGAGAGTAATCCACGAACAATAATCGACCATTGAAGGACAAAACTGGCGAGGATAAAATTAAAAGCTATGCTAGAATAGCCATAGCGCTTCAGAAAACTAGCTATATAAGCGAAACCAATGAATATCATTATGTGAGCGTCCATTAACACTGAAATTATAAACACTTTGAGCAAATATGATGAAAACCTATAATACTTCCAAAATGAGTTTCCATTCCGAACGGATCGGTGATAGTTGTGGAATTTTTATCCAAATTTGGCAAAGCATCGAGGCTGTAGCGACCAAAAATTGCCAGTAAAACAATAAAAGAAAGCTGAGAAATGGAGCAGACAATTGAAAATTGGTACTTGCGCCAGACATCCATTTCGTTCTGAAAGACAGAAACCTGTTTAAACGCTTTTACCCGCAAATGACTTTAGAGAGTTGATCTGACATGTTTATGACACCGGCAAGATGTCAAAAACCTGTTTCGTAATCAATCCTAAGCCATAGACTTTTATTTTTGACTTAGATTGTAGAATACAAGTAATAATACTTTGTAATGTTTCATTAGGGGTTTTTAGTTACCAACAATTCTAGGAGCCTAATGAATGGACATCTCGAGTCGAGACTTGCAAGTTATCAAGGATGGATATTTTTCCAGAAAAAACCTCGCCTTGTTTTTTTTCCAGTATTTTCTTGTGCTTTTCGATTTTTTAAAAACAGTGGAAGAAACTCGAGCTCAAGTTCTTTGTATCTGACTTAGTTTCTAGCCTTCCTGAGTCTTCTCAGAACAGAAACACAGGTGTTACGCATATATAGGCCAAGAAACAGACATAAAACAGTGCCTGACAGGTGCCATTAATAAATGCTTTATGCAAATTTTCTTACAGCAGCTTACCTACCTGTTTGTTTCAGCATGCCAATTTTGGTCTTTGGGGCTGTCCATAAACGACGTCGTTCCAAAATACCGATTTTTCGGACGCCCTCCACCAAAATCGCCTTGCGTCGTTTCTTGGGGACCCCTCCCGCTAAGGGGACGTCGTTTTCGGTTTACCCCCCCCCCCCCCAATAAAAGGGCGGTACATACAGTACTGTCACATTTTCTTATCACCACACAGCGCATTTAATTGAATAAATCACTACAACCACTCTGGAAAGCTTTTCTGTATGTAGGAACGTTTGACAGAATGTGCATTAATTGAAAATAATGCAATCCAAGTACCATAGAATTCCGAAAAAAAGCGACGACGTTTTTTGCTAAGCCCCTCCCCCTCCTGGTGCGTCGTCTATCGTGGCATTTCAGCCGACTCCCCTCTGGAACGAACGTCGTCGTTGATGGACGGACGGCCCCTTTTCTGTCGTTTTTCTAACAGTTTTGAGCTAGTCTCGCCTATTATACATACATCACGAAAGTCCACTTTTGAACTAAAATATGACATCAATAATTTTTTGTTTGAGTTTCCCCGCAATTTATTTTTTTCCGACCTTAAGAAAAAACCGGCTTTTTTCGATAATAAACTGAAAAATACATCGGAAAAAACACACCTCCCAGGTTCAGGTACGGGATCCGATCCGATTTATCGAAGGGAGGGCTGCACGGCCCTATGATCAGAGCCTCATCTCCATTTCGCAACCCGGAATCATCAGTCATCATCTTGGACATCTTCCTTCTTTCACTGCCCAGCCAAGTTTTAGCATGCTGTTGGGTGCCAGGCAGAAAGAAAGAATTACTGTTGTTTCTGTATATACACAACACATTTACCATACACAAATACACATTGTTTTTTCGATCTGTATTCACATACGCATTAAGAATTCCGATACATATTGCCATGCACAGACGATACTCAAAATGTGTATTTTTGTGTTTTATGACCAGCAAAAGTCGACAAAATTTCGATAATTAGTAGTAGAATTTCGAATTTTTTTGATTTTCTTAAAAATAACGAAAAATCTTCTAATAACAAGCTGTTCCTAAATACGGGAAAATCTAGAAGAATTTAGAAGAATAACTAGAAGAATTTAAGAACCATTGTCCCAAAATTTGCTGATTTAATGCAGAAATTTTTGCAAATTCGGGAGGGTGCGGAAAAAAGTGACGTCATTTTTTCGCTTTTAGAGCGGGGGTTTGGAAAATGATGACAACCGATGACAAGGGACAAGGGGGGGTCGAAAATGGCCATAAATCGATGACGTCATTTTTGCACGGCCCGAACTTTATAATCAGGTTTTCGACATACTTGGAAGCATGATGATAAATTTCTGCCCTCAAAGAATTGCACTATAGTATACGTACAGTATGGATGTTTTGAACAGGCAAGTGATATACATACTGTTGTTTGGTATTGGATTTTCCGTATGTGTATGTGTATGTGTATGTGTGTGTATGTGTACACATTTACCTTCAAATATATATGGTAATTTGTGTATACACATTCAACAAATCAATGTGTATTTTTGCGTATATTTGTGTATGTGTACTGAACTAAAAATCCAAATTTTTTTGGTACATTTTGAGCCAGAAATGTTAAGAAAATCAAAGCTCTCCATGTCTGTTGCTTTAAACCTTGGATAGCTTTGAAATCGAGTTACTTAGGCAATTTGTAAGCTTTATCAGGATATCTACCGTTTATTACTGCAGCAACAACATCGAAATTTTACGATTCTGTTCGAAATTTTATCGACTTTTGCTGATCAAATACACATACACAAAAGTACACATTTCGAGTAGTGTTTGTGTATGGTAATGTATATCAGAATTTTCAATGTGTATGTGTATGTGTATGTGAATACACATTGAAAAAACAATTTTTGTGTATGGTAAATGTGTATGTGTATACACAAACAACAGTAGATATAGAGTTTCCTACAAAAAATTAGTCGAATGTTCATTTCCAAAAAGAAGTCTAATAGCATTCAACCATAATAAACATGCAGTGGAAGCACAAACAGATAGCCTGAACACACAACACAACTGATGTCACCCAAAAAAGCAGAAAATCTAAATTCAAGAATTTGTCATGCATTTCCTTTCCGTTCCTCTTAAAACTTTGTGTCTATTTTAAATATTAGCAAGCACAACTTAGTTAAAGCTTCAATCTTAGGAAATTTCTGCTACCTTAGGGGCCGTTCATAAACGACGTCGTTCCAGAGGGGGGGAGGGGGGGTCGGCTGAAATGCGACGATAGACGACGCAACAGGAGGGGGAGGGGGTTAGCAAAAAACGACGTCGCTTTTTTCGGAATTTTAGGGTACTTCAATTACATTATTTTCGATTTATGCACATTCTATCAAACGTTTCTCCATACAGAAAAGCTTCCCAGAGCGGTTGTAGGGATTTATTCTATTGATTGTGCAGTATGGTAACAAGAAAACGTCACAGTACTCTATGTACTGCCGTTTTATTGGGGGGGGGGGTAAACCGAAAACGACGTCGCCGGAGGGGGGGGGGGGTCCCCAAGAAACGACGCAAGGCGATTTTGGGGGGAGGGGGGTCCGAAAAATCGGGATTTTGGAACGACGTCGTTTATGAACGGCCCCTTACCTCACAATAAAAACATGACAAATGACCATTTGGTAACAACTTGAACTAAATTTTTGCAAGACGTTCGAAAAGGCAGCTATTTTTCAGACCCAACCAATACGCACCCCAAAATATGCAAACTTTTGGCAGAATGCGAAATAATATTGCGTATTGAAATTCAAATGCGTATGCGTATGCGTATGCGTATGCGTATACGCATTCTGAAATGCAATGATATGCGTAATGCGTATACGCATGCAACAGTACCGTATAGTGCTGTCTATAGTACCCGGGTACTATATAATATGGCACCTACGAAATACCGTTGTCAAGTAAATTAAAATTAAAATTAAATTAAATTCGAAAATAATTTACTTCCGAAGAGTAAATTAAGTGGCAAGTAAATTAAAATAAAATTAAATCTGTCGCGAAAATGACGAAGCAAGTAAAAAGTAAATTAAATTAGATCGTAAAGCCTGAATAATTTACTTTCAATTTACTTCTAATTTACTTGTAATTTGCTTCATTGACTATTCGATCTGTGGTAGTCTTGGCTCTCGCATGTTACTTTTGTGTGTTTTCTGCCTTTCCTGTCTGTCTATTTAACCAAAGAATGTACATACAGTATACAGTATGCTCTCACTGTTGAGAATGGGAGACCCAGCTGCAATGCAGCAGATCATTCAACACCATTTTCTCTGAAATTTTTTGATACTTCTGAGGATGAGTACTGTGTGCTTGACCAGTGTTAACTAAACCAAATAAGGAATCTCAAGCGAGATTCTAGGTGGGTAGAACTAGAATTTGGCACACTACACTTGCAAGGCTCACTAAAAGTCTGCAAAATTTAATAGAGATTTTTCAGCCCCTGAAGTTATGGAATAAACAAATGCCGCTGATTGCTGTTATGTACAGTATATCGTAATTGGTCAGGACTAAACCTATAGAGGTTACTGTAGATGCTTCCTTTATAAACCCAAAAAGATGATTTGGTGATTTCACAACTGTCAAACAACTTTCTCAAAAATCTTAATTTGAATCCTATACTACGTAGTACGTACCTACGTACAGAATGTGATGCTACAGTTTTCGTGCAACCACTGATGCATACATGCCACAGGTCATCTGCCGAAGGGGGAGGAGGTTGGTGGTCTGGCGCCAGCCGTCGGATCTGAGCCCAAATTTTGGGAGGCGTTGGGCACTAAAACCCCTCAAAAAATCGTAATTTTTCGGCTAAAAATCGTCAAAAATCGCTATTTTGGGCTGAAATACAGGTAGAAAATGTTGTTTTGCAGTCTATTTTGGCTATTTTAGCTTTGTCTGAGATTGAAAAAATCGCAAAAATTTGCTCAACAAATTACTTGCCAGAAAAATTGGAAGGAGGTTGGGAAAATCGTCTCGGGGGGTCCCATCCAGAGGGTCTGGCCAAAGCCCCCGAGACCCCCTGATCGTATGCACTGATTCATGAAAGAAAACCTCTCTGTTCCATCAAATCCCTGTCTGTCCATAAGTTACAGGGTTAGCCAAAGCTTTACATCTGTTGTTTTGCTCCTACAAAAAATAATTATAATGCATTTCTGAACAACTGATTTTACCAAAAACATGAAGCTTAACAAAAGGATGGAGTTAGATTCATAGTGCCATCAGTTTACTAGAAATCCATACTCAGATATTTGGTGATTTTGTGGTATTTTCGGCAATTTTTTGCAAAGAAAAGTAAATTAGAATTTAATTAGAAGTTGAAAGTAAATTAAAATCAAATTAAATTGTTGGTAAATCAGTCAAAGTAAATTAAAAAGTAAGTAAATTATTTTGTGGAGGTGCAAGTAAATTAAAAAGTAAGTAAATTACAAAACTAATTTACTTGACAACGGTACTACGAAATTTGCTCTATAAGAAACTAACCATAGTATGTGTAGTTCTTTGCTCAAGTTACCGATTTGATGTAAAAAATAGCTTACAATGTATGTACATACATCAGACAGAACCTCTATGATTGCATTATCTACTGTTTTTCTTCATACAATCATGGTTTACCACCAAAAATACTGTATTTTCGCACGTTTTGTATTTATAACAGCTCATTTCAGAATAAAAATCTATATCCATTTATAGTACCCCGGTACTATAAATGGCACTAAGCGCTGTTTATAGTACCCCGGCTACTATAAATAGGGGGTACTATAAACAGCACTATACGGTATGCGTTTGTGTATACGCATTCTGAAATGCAATGCGTAGTTCGCTTCGCGTAATGATATGCGTAATGCGTATACGCATGCAACCGTAAAAGTACATTTCAAAATACTGTACAAACCACTGTATGCTCGTCCACAAGTATGCAGATTAAACTGAAAGTAACTACCGGAGTTTTCCACTTAGTATCCCAGGGGATATAACACGGAAAATCACGTTTCTGAGTGAAAACATTGTCGCCAGTTAATATCCCAGGGACAAAGCCATGGGATATTAACTGGAAACAGCATGGGATTTTAACCGTAACAATGTTTTATCATAGATACAGTATGCATGTGTGAAGAAAATCATTACAAATTTGAATTTGACATAAACATTGCCGCCAAGTAATATCCCATGGGATATAAAGCGGAACAAGGGTCCATGTAATATCCCAGTGGGATATTAAGTGGGGTGGGATAGTTAGTGGAAATCTCCGGTAGGTTTAGTATAAAAACCGACAAATTTAATACTTTTTAACTTTGTAAAATAGTAAGGTTTCAGTAAGGATTTTTAGTTCCACCAATCCTAGTTGGTCGATTGACTTAGACGACTTCCTTTCGTTTTTACATACAAAAAGTCTTAGATAATGGCATGAATGGCTTGCAGCAGGTTTCGTTCAGTCTAATGGCTCGGAGTAAGGAACAAGCCCACAAACAATTTCCGGAAATATGTAGAAATTCTTCGAATCTGTAACAATTTTGGATAGCAGATGTGAACAAACATAATATACAGGGTGTCTCAAAAAAAATGATCACATTTCGTTTTACTGCCATTTCCGCAAATTTTGACCAAATAGGCTGAAATTTGAACCATAGGTGCCAAAGGTCTTGCAATTTTATGTGTTAAAGTTTGGTGCACTAGGCTTGACTCATTCCCGAGAAATTTCAAAAAAAGTGAAATTTGTTAAATCAATAGTGAAAGCCGGTCCACCGAAAAAATGATCACATTTCTTTTCACTGCGATTTCCGCAAATTTTGACCAAATAGGCTGAAATTTGGACCATATGTGCCCAAACTCGGGCAATTTTATGTGTTAAAATTTGGTGCACTAGGCCTGACCAATTCTCGAGAAATTTCAAAAAAAGTGAAATTTGGTAATTTCAATACCAAAAGCCGGTCACCGAAAAAACGTTACATTACATTATCGCCTAAGCTCTAACGATAGCGTTGGAGTTCATGCGTCAATTTTTTACACACGAATTACCCTGAACCTCTGCGTTTGCACTCCAAATTTCATCCAATTCTGACAAAAATTAGAAAAGATACAGGAAAGGAAATGTTTCCATTTTTCGTGACCGGCTTTCACTATTGAAATTACCAAATTTCACTTTTTTGAAATTTCTCAGGAATGAGTCAAGCCTAGTGCACCAAACTTTAACACATAAAATTCCCCGAATTGTGCCACCTATGGTCCAAATTTCAGCCTATTTGGTCAAAATTTGCGGAAATGGCAGTAAAAAGAAATGTGATCATTTTTTCGGTGACCGGCTTTCACTATTGAAATTACTAAATTTCTCTTTTTTTGAAATTTCTCGGGAATGAGTCAAGTCTAGTGCACCAAACTTTAACACATAAAATTGCAAGACTTTTGGCACCTATGGTTCAAATTTCAGCCTATTTGGTCAAAATTTACGAAAATGGCAGTAAAACGAAATGTGATCATTTTTTTGAGACACCCTGTATATTATTGGCTTGGCATATGATTGTTTGAGAGGCATACATGTACTAGGGGGGTTTGGGGGTTACCCCCTGCTGGAAAGGCCAACCCCCCACCCCCCCCCCCGAGACAGGTTAAGGGACCCCTCCCCCCGACCAAAAAATACAAGTGGTGGTAGTGGCTCCAGTATTAACAAACTGGGTCAGAAATCACTAATTTTTAGCCTAAAATTCACTTGAAAAGCCTTTGGAAACCGAATTTGGCGTTTCCACTGCTGATATTTAAGAAAAATCGGTGTTTTTGGAAGCTCTTTTTGTCATTTTTTGCTTGTTTTTAGCTTTAAAACGCTATTTGGCAGCTTAAAATAGCGATTTTTAGCGTCCTTACCGAAAAAAACGTGCTAAAAACGCATTTCTAAGCGTTTTGGAGCTTTTTGAAATTTGGGACCCCCCACCTGGGCGAAACCCCCCTCGCCCCCCACCTGAGGACCCCCCTACCCCCCTCCCCCAGGTCGGCCCGGAGCTGTTACATGTATGTTGAGAGGTCAAAAAATGAACGAGCAAAATGCTATGCTTTATTCTAGTCCTCAGGTACTTCTAAACACAATTGAGCACTCCGTAGCACCGATATCAATTTTTTGGCTTCTTCAACTCGTTGTTATTCTCACAGATTTGCACCATCGAGTAAGGCATCGGGCCTTGATCTGTCTAAAACGGAACAAAAACTTAAAATTAACAGATTTCTATGCTAATTTTTACCTTCTCACCATAGAAAGGGTCGAATTGGTCAGGCACTTCAAAATAGCGGGAATCCTGGAACAGATCTTCCTCCTCTACTTGATTCCAGATCGGCAATTTGAGTATTAAACCTAGAAAAACATATGTATGTATGTATGTATTGAAGAGTTTGATAGTTTGTGTGTGTGTTTGTAGTATCAAGTTATGAAGCGGTTGTGTGTGCGTGTGCGTTTGAGTGTGTGTACAATATGTGTTGTGTCGTGTGCGAGATCTACTAGTAAAGCCTCCACATTTCGTTTCAGTATGTATGTATTGTGTAGTAGATTTTGTAGTATTGATGCGAGTCGAAGGATTATTGTCTGTATTGTCTCACACTCGTTTGGTTGTGTTGTATTGTTACTATTCATAAACCCCTACTAAAGTTGTGTTGTGTGAGCTGACAGCAACCTCAACCCAGAATGTATGTATGTATGTATGTATGTATGTATGTATGTATGTATGTATGTATGTATGTATGTATGTATGTATGTATGTATGTATGTATGTATGTATGTATGTATGTATGTATGTATGTATGTATGTATGTATGTATGTATGTATGTATGTATGTATGTATGTATACCTGTGATAATGCCACCAACCACTGAAGTTAAGAGAGAAATTCCTAGCGCCATTAGTTGGTAGAGAGCTTGAGAAGCTGCCGACCGCTCGGACATGGCAGAAAAGATCGTGTATAAGCTAGAAAATCATGCTATTTTCAAAAAATTATCACACTCTACTACCTGTTGCCATAGTCTTCTTTGGTGGCGCACCAAGCGGCCAAAGCCCCCACTAGACCAGCTAGAATTCCAGGCATTCCATGCAAATTATTCACTCCACAAGTGTCGTGAATTCTCAGCTTGCTGGCCAGGAACGGCTAAAAACCTAGCAAATAAAACAAAACAAAACACCACTAGCTAGCCAATCAGAGACCGTGACGAATCGGATTCCAAGCGCCGACAGGACCGCAGCCAATGAGCCGACGAGGAGAGCGCCAAAGGGGCGGAGCATGAGATTGGCGCCGGTGCCGATGGCCACGCCCCCTGCCAGAGTGGCGTTCTGTACGTACTCCATCACCAGTCGGCCCTTATTGGTCAGTGCAGTGACCAGTAGAGTGACCAGACAACAAGCTGACAGGGAAAGGAATGTGTTTATGACCGCTCTGGTCTGGGCGTCGGCAGGTGAGGCCACCACTGAGTTGAAACTTGGCCAGAAGATCCACAGGAACAGGGTGCCTTAGAAAATCGATAACTTTTATTATTAGCTATGTCTTTGCAAAGGATCATACATGTAACAGGGGGGTCTCGGGGGGTCTGCCCCCCACCCGACTTAGGCCAGACCCCCCAGATGGGGACGCCCCCCCCCCCCCGAGACGATTTCACCGACCCCCCCCCTCCGATTTTTCTGGCAAGTAAATTTTCGAGCAAATTTTTGCAATTTTATACACTTCCACACACAAAAATTGCCAAAATCGCCTGCAAAACAGCACTTTTTAGCTGAATTTCAGCCCAAATTAGCAATTTTTGGCAATTTTTAGCCAAAAAATTGCTATTTTTCTCGCTTTTTGAGCGTTTTTCCCCCCCTCCCCCAAAATTTTGGCTCAGACCCCGGCCTGCGCCAGACCCCCCCCCCCCAACCCCCCCTCCCCCCATCGGCGGATGACCTGTTACATGTATGCAAAGGATACATGTAACCATACACGTAACAGGGGGGTCTGGGGGGTCTGCCCCCCACCCGACTTAGACCAGACCCCCGGGTAATTTTTTGAGCAAATTTTTGCGCTTTTTTACAATTTCAAACACAAAAATTGCCAAAATCGCCTGCAAAACAGCACTTTTTAGCTGTATTTCAGCCCAAATTAGCGATTTTTGGCGATTTTTAGCCGAAAAATTGCGATATTTTCGATTTTTGAGCGTTTTTAGTGCCCTACCCCCAATTTTGACTTCGCCCGCCCCCGGCCGGCGCCAGACCCCCAACACCATTCCCCTTCGGCGGATGACCTATATGCATGTATGTAACAGGTATGGGCAGGCCAGGCGGTTTGCCTACGACGGGGATTTCGCACAGGGAGGGAGCCCAGGACTTATTTACGGGGGCTGTTTTCGGAAAAACGCAGTACAGAAACATTATGTGGCCAAGATTCATACATATATTACCGGCTGCAGAATGAACCGATCAAAAGACCAGTATGAAGCATTATTCGTACGGGTTGGACTATCTGCACAGAGCAAAGCAAAGGCATGTAATAAGTAAATCGATTACTGATACCTATCATGGAGAATAAGTCGGAGTGGTAGACAGGCGAATGATTTTGGTTGTCCAGCACAGGAGTGCGGTGCATCGTTTTAGCCAGTGCCAGACCAAAGTAGGCTCCAAACACGTGCACTATCATAGAGCCACCCACGTCGTTGGTCTGGAAGCAGATTTCAACAAACAAATCCAACATTTTCTTCAATACTTGCAGTTCCACAATGGCAAAGTGTTCGCTGACAAAGCCGACAGCAATCTCGAAGAAAGCCATGATCAGGTATTGAGAGGGGGACAGCTTGCCTAACATCACCCCCATTGTGATCAGCACTGTGGCCGCTGCGAAGTCACCACTCAGCATTCTAAATACAGTAACTAGACAGTACCGGAGTTTTCCACTTATAAGACCTGGTCTCATAACTGGAAAATGCCCAAATTTAGGGTCACTTTTTGGCGCCCTTTTTAAGACCATGGTCTTCTGACTGGAAAATGTTATTTCACTGCAAACAAGGGGTTTTGGCCAACAGTTGAATTTGTTTTTCACCTAGATGGCTGTTCCAGACATGCCTGACCATTTTACGCTTGACCTGTAGAACTTTACATGCAAATTACAAAAAGGAATTTAGTGTTGACGGTACCATTGCTGGTACTGGATTGTGTTCAAAACAAAAATCAGAATCATGTTTTACCTATATTATATGCTTCTGCCTTTCTTTTTTCACGATGGACAGCTTTTCTTTAGTTTAAAAAACAGATAATTGTGTGCTAAAATCGGTTAATTAAACTAAGACCATGGTCTTTTAACTGGAAAATGGGTGTCAATGAACCCAGTTTTCTGACCACCTATTTGAAGACCATGGTCTTATAACTGGAAACAAAAACCTATTATAAGACCATGGTCTTCTAACTATGGTGGTCTTATAAGCGGAAATCTCCGGTACCACTAAAACATTCATGTAACAGGTCATCCGCCGAAAGGGGAGGGGATTGGAGGGTCTGGTGCCGGCCGGGGGTCTGAGCCAAAATTTGGGGAGGTTGGGCACTAAAAACGCTCAAAATTGAAAAAATCACAATTTTTTGGCTAAAAATCGCAAATTTGGGCTAAAATACAGCTAAAAGTGCTGTTTTTCAGGCGATTTTGGAAATTTTTGCGTCTGAAATTGTAAAAAAATCGCAAAATTTTGCTCAAAAAATTACTTGCCAGAAAAATCGAAGGGGGGTCGGGAAAATCGTCTCGGGGGGGGGGGGTCCATCCGGGGGAGCTGGCCTAAGTCGGGTGGGGGCAGACCCCCAGACCCCCCTGTTACATGCATGCACTAGAATATGCCCATCGCTACCCCAATCAACGTTACTTCTAGGCTTTACAATGTAGTTCGTTGTGTAGGTAGACCTAAATTTTAGAAAACCCTGTATCTAAAACTTAATCCTTACTAAAGCTAAGTCAGTGCACGAAAAACCGTAAAACCAAACCTAACCCAAAAACTGAGCTTACCTACGTATGCGTAGCAAACCTAAACCCAAACCTAAGCCTAAATTTAAGCCGCCTAAACCTAAACCCAAAATACCTAAACTATATTCTTAAACCTGAACCTAAAAACTATATACTTAAAGGCAAAACCTCAACCTAAACCTAACGCAAACCGAAACCTAAACCTAAACGTAAACCTACAGAAGTTTTAGCTCAAACCTACTCTATAATGCCTAAACCTAAAACTAAACTAAGCCTAAACCTGAACCTACGTATAAGTAAAGCTACACCTGCAATAAACTTAGCCCCAAGGTTAAAAACCTGCAAACTTGAACACCTCAATTCTTCTAAGACTGTAAGTAAAGTATACATACTGTATGTAGTAAAGTACTGTAGAAGAATAGTGTAGACCTACTGTAGGAGTCCAATCTGGAAGGTGTTAGTGCGATGAGCGACCATCTCAATCAGTCCTTTGACTATGATGCCCCACTGGATTGCAAAACTGGCCAGCAGAAAGTTGACTGTGAGAGCGGAATAGCCGTAGCGCTTGAGAAAAGTCATCAGAAAGCCAAACCCCACAAAGATCATCACGTGCACGTCTTGGAACACTAAAACGCGCTACACACAGTAATCTAATATATTTTAGAACCCCACAAAACTATGTACTAACAACATACACTATAACCTTGACCAGTGTGGTGCATTTTGAAAATTTGAAACTAGGTAAAGTAATACTAGGTAAATCTGTCACCTAAAAAACTAGGTAAAGTAATACTAGGTAAAGTTCTCAGCTAGGAAACTAGGTAAAGTAATACTAGGTAAAGCCTAGAAAAACTAGGTAATACTAGGTAAACCTAAAACGCTGAAAATCAAGTCAAAATATTATTTTTGTTTCAACAGAACAATAATGAAGTTAGTGGAGTTAAAATTTACGAAATTTGACACATTTCAAGTAAATATTTGTATTTTATTGATCAACTAAGTCAGAAATTCATTCTCTGGGCCACTGTAATTGTGGGAAAGCCGGAAATTTGAAGGTTTGCTGACTGAAAAAGCCACATAAAACTGAAAGTATCAAACTAGGTAAACTTGTTCTACCTAGAAGTACCTAGTTATGTGGATTTAAAACTAGGTAAAGTAAAACTAGGTAAAATGGAGTAACCAGCAACTAGGTAAAGTAAATCTAGGTACTTTTCCCGAATATTAACTAGGTAATAGTAGGTATACCTAGTTACCTAGATAAAAAGTGCACCACACTGACCTTGACTTTGTATAGGCTTAACAAAGCTCAAACAATGAGCCATTATTTATGCTAAAAGTGAAACATCGCTTGTCAAAACACAAAGCAACAACCTCTGAGTACTTTATTTACCATGAAACTTCTAATAAAAGGCCCGCTCCAATAGTAGCGCTCTTTACGGAATGCCGGAAAATATAAACGCGCACGCTCTAATAGTAACCCCTTCTAATAATAGCACTCCCACGCGCACTACTATCAACGCTTTGTACAATGTGCGTGTTTCCAATGTAGAATACTGTCCGTTTGAGACAATTTTCTTTGATTAAGCTTGCAAACATTAGTCAGACTAAAACTGATATAAAGATTGCTTGTGTTCAAGACAAAAATACCCTGTATTTTCAGAAAAATCAGGATTACTTGAGATACCCACTGTAGCATGGAAATAATAAACGCGTACGCTCCAATATTAGCGCTCTCAAAAGCAATCACGAAGAAATAATAGGGCAGCGCTATTGTTAGAAGTTTTACGGTATATGTTTGTTAACAACGTGATATTACAGTGCTGCCCAACGAAGCCCAAAAGGGAGCTATTTATTTATATTAAAAGTGAAAGATCGCTTGTCAAAACACAAAACAACAACCTTAGTTATTAATTATTTCGGTCGGTATAAAAGGATATAGTGCAGAAGCGAATACAAACTTATGATTTACTTGCATAATGCCTCTCGACCGAATAACCGTCTTCTTCTTGTTGTTCCAGCGTGTTATTTACGGTAACCGGTAAGGCTCTGGGACTGTACTCGCCGAAAAAGGCAAACACAACCATAAATAGCAGTTGAAAGAGTGCAGAGAGTATGGCAAATTGGTGGCTTCTCCAAACGGACGCCATAGTTTCTTTGGAAACGGGCGGGTGGGCAGCGAAAACTGCGGAGATAATGAACTCCAAACCAGAACCAGCTGATCCGGGCTGGGAACGCAAAAAGTTTTATTGAAACTTGTTCGATACTATTCGTCTTCGTCTCAGAGCTAATTTGCATTTTATCGGTCTTAATAAAAAGCAGAGAGAACGGCAAACCGGTTTAGTGGCTGGAGGGTGGGTTGTTCCGTTTTAAAAAGCTATTCCCGGCTCATTCCCCCCTCAACGCAAACTGCCGTTTTTAAACCTGTTTTCCGAGGCCTGAACCTGCTAAGCTCTCGTAAGGTTGAGCCTAAAGCTTAGAATGGAAGCAACGTTGAATGAAAACATCCGTACGTACAGGTACAGGTTACCTCTCTAAGGAACGGGATTGTGTACAGTACTACAGAACCTGTCAACATGGCGAATTTGGGCTAAAATGCAGCTAAAAAGTATTGGGATGCCTACCAAATTCAAAGTTTGAATTTGATATGGTATTGTATAATATAAACCTGCTCTTTTGAATTTGATTTGGTATGATATATTGAAAATTGATTTTAGTACTAAATAGTAGAATTCTGGTATGGTAGGCATCCATGTTTATGAGGCGATTTTGGCAAATTTAGTGTCTGAAATGCTAGAAATCAGAAAAATCGTCGAGGTTCTCTATTGATTACGTATCAATTGCGCTAGGACAGTCAGGCACTTAACGCCGATTATGGTACCGACACCTTATAAGGTGCCAGTATCATATATGGTACCCCTACCTTCGCATTGGTACCGGCATACATGTAACAGGGGGGCTGGGAGGTTCTGCCCCCTCACCCGACTTAGGCAAGACCCCCTGGATGGGGAAACCGCCCCCCCCCCCCGAGACGCGGCGACCCCTCCCCCGCCCCTCCGATTTTCTGGCAAGTAAATTTTAGAGCAAATATTTGCAATTTTTTACAATTTCAGACACAAAAATTGCCAAAATCGGCTGCAAAACAGCACTTTTTAGCTGTATTTCAGCCCAAATTAGCGATTTTCAGCCAAAAATTGCGATTTTTTCGATTTTTGAGCGTTCTTAGTGCCCCACCCCCTCCCAAAATTTTGGCTCAGACCCCCCCCCCGGCCGGCGCCAGACCCCCCAACCCCCCTTCCCCCTTCGGCGGATGACCTGTTACATGTATGTATATGGTGCCGGTACCATACTGTATAGGGTAGCGATACCATATATGGTACCACCACTGTCGCCGAACGTGGGGTATCATATGGTACCACTACCCTAGGTACCGGTACCCTAAACGGCGTGAAGTGCCTGAGTGTAGGAGTTTTTTTTGCATAAAAGGTTTACTTCGCTTAGTTAAAGGACAGCCTAAAAGTGCGTACAATATACATACGTACTGTACTGTATGTCCGTGAGCAACAGCATTGTTCATTGTTCGCTCGTAAACAAAAGGCCGTTATCGGGAAAGTCAAGTGCTGCCAAACATCGGGACTGATTTTGCTATAACACATTCACCGGTTAGTTTGCCTATTGTACCGGTCAAAAGACTATAGTCTGTTCAAAAATTATTGGCGATGGGCGGTTTTTGATTTTTTTCTCAAAAATTCTCCTCTAGACCCCTTATATTTTTATATGAACTTGTAGCCAACGATCAGCGCTACATTATGCAACTATTCATTCTTGTCCTAATTTGCATATTAACTATGAAAATGGCCAAAAACTAAAATTTGTGCGAGTTGACCCCCTCCAAACGTGCTTGAAATTTGACGCCGATACCAGATTCGGATTCCTCAGAGTCTTGCGGTCTCGAATCATACCACTTACATGGGTCTACGACGATTTTGAAGCAAGTTACGAGCGATTTCCCGAGGGGTACTCGCTCAAAAATCGACCAAAATTTTTGCCTTCCCATAGTAAAACCTACTTAAGCCCGGTTCACACTACGAAATAAGAAGTAACAAATAAGAAATGAGGCGTCTGCAATAAGAAATAAGAAATAAGCGGAGCGTTCACACTACGAAATAAGAAATAAGAAACCAGCACAGTAAAAATCAGCTGCAGTGTATAGTAAGCGTCAGAAATCTTTTTGTCTTAGCAATTTTTGGAAACTAAGCGATTTATGGTCATAGTAGACCGGCGGAACACCAAAAACACTTAAATGATAGTACGCATTTATCGCATTTTTTGTAGGTTCTTTGAACATAAGCAGTCAACTGCAAGTCGCACAGTCAAGAACGGGTATATCCAATCCGAAAAGCAGTGAACAGGCCACAAATGCCTTGAAACTTGTCAATAATCTACTTAAGATCATAATTTCTATGTAAAACAGCAGGCAACTGCTGAAAAAACCTTGGTTTGTACGTTTATAGGCAGTGCTTATAGGTGTCTGACCGCTTTTCGTCTTTAGACAGTCGTTTCAGACCATACATGTAACAGGTCATCCGCCGATGGGGGAGGGGGGTTGGGGGGGGTCTGGCGCCGGCCGGGGGGGTCTGAGCCAAAATTTTGGGGGAGGGGGTGGGCACTAAAAAACGCTCAGAAATCGAAAAAATCGCAATTTTTGGGCTAGAAATCGCAAAAAATCGCTAATTTGGGCTGAAATACAGCTAAAAAGTGCTGTTTTGCAGGCGATTTTGGCAATTTTTGTGTCTGAAATTGTAAAAAATTGCAAAAATTTGCTTGAAAATTTACTTGCCAGAAAAATCGGAGGGGGGGGTCGGTGAAATCGTTCCGGGGGGGGGGGGGTGCCCCATCTGGGGGGGTCTGGCCTAAGTCGGGTGGGGGGCAGACCCCCCAGACCCCCCCTGTTACATGTATGTTTCAGACTTTATTATGACATGCTACACGCTTAAAGTGAAAGAAAACTCTTATTTCAGATGAAAAAAGTTGAGCACGGCGCAACTCTTATTTCGTGGCTATTTCTTATTTCTTATTTCTTACTTCGTAGGTGTGAACCGGTACGAAATAAGAAATAAGGCCGCTATTTCTTATTTCTTATTTCGTAGTGTGAACCGGGCTTTAGTGGTGCAAAACGACCTTTTTTACCCGACAGATTTTCAGAAACCACTTTTTCTAGTCAATTCGGACCCGAGGAATTCAGTGGTGCCGTCCGTTTCGGCATCCAACTCTTGTGGAGGGTGCTAGAGCCCCCTAAAGCTCTAAACGGCCCAGTTCCAGTGCTTCAAATAGCCATTCAATAGAAGTGCAATATAGCTTCTAGGGGTATCTTTTTGCGCCAAATCCACAGAAGACAACCTCGAAAAGCCATTTCTCACTCGTGGCCGTTGGGCCGCACTCCACACGGGGTTGGGGGGCTCCAGACGAGCTAGGGGGGCGCAAAGGCAGCGAAAAAAATTTTTTTTCTGAAAACGAAAATTTGACAAAAGTTTCTTAAAGCAGTCTAAAAGTACTCTAAAAACCCCAATTTTTAGGTCCGAATTCCGAGTATGAATCGAGAAATTAGACTTTGAAATTTTGGTGAAATTTAAGCGGACCGATTTTCGGAAGGCTATTTGTCACGACAGGAGCATCAGATCCACTAATCCTTTGCAGCTGAAAGATAACTCATAAGCATGTATTAGTGTGCCAACTCAGAGCTCTCTAGCTCAAAGTTTCAATTTTGGGTCTGAATACTGAACACCGGAACTGGGCCGTTTAGAGCTTTAGGGGGCTCTAGCACCCTCCACAAGAGTTGGATGCCGAAACGGACGGCACTACTGAATTCCTCGGGTCCGAATTGACTAGAAAAAGTGGTTTCTGGAAATCTGTCGGGTAAAAAAGGTTGTTTTGCACCACTAAGTAGGTTTTACTATGGGAGGGCAAAAATTTTGGTCGATTTTTGAGCGAGTACCCCTCGGGAAATCCCTCGTAACTTGCTTCAAAATCGTCGTAGACCCATGAAAGTGGTATGATTCGAGACCGCAAGACTCTGAGGAATCCGAATCTGGTATCGGCGTCAAATTTCAAGCACGTTTGGAGGGGGTCAACTCGCACAAATTTTAGTTTTTGGCCATTTTCATAGTTAATATGCAAATTAGGACAAGAATGAATAGTTCCATAATGTAGCGAATGAATAGTTCCATAATGTAGCGCTGATCGTTGGCTGCAAGTTGATATAAAAATATAAGGGGGTCTAGAGGAGAATTTTTGAGAAAAAAATCAAAAACCGCCCATCGCCAATAATTTTTGAACAGACTATAGTATGAAACATTATTCCTACGGGCACTGCAATTAGGTAACAGCAAAAGGAAGGTATGTCGTACAATACAGCTCAAAAATTACTTGCCACAAATATTGGAGGGCGAGACCACCTCCCCCTGTTAGATGTATGGTATAGAGAGTTTGGTAGAGGTGGAGAATGGTCTCCTCTGGTTAGCAAAGCAAAGTGCCAATTAAGGAAGAGATTGAAAATCGATGCATCCACTGGCGGGCTTAATGACACTTAAACCAAAATCTTGCCCAATCAATTCCGTTCACGCATGAATTAACGCCCGACCGTGCACATTGACTCATTCTTATTGCCATTTTTGGTCGCACGCACATATGTTGGCCTGTCTTAATCTAGTCTTTGGTAAGTTTTCTTCTACAATAGAGTAAGAGAAATAACTGTACGGTACCGTACCACGCTACCAGTTCAAGTTTTATATGCCTTTTATACAGGGTGTGCCAAAAAAACAACCCAGCAGAGTTTTTGCTGTAGCAACCGTAAATCCCAACCGATTTGAATGAATCTTTTTTATATGAAAGATAAATAAATTGTTGAAAGATTGATGTACCGTTTATTAAGATAGCCCGCTTAGTTCCTGAGATATTTGTCCCCAAAGTCAAAACAAAGATTTTGGCAATGAATAAGAGTGATAAAGAACAACCCAGCAGATTTTTTACTTCTGCAACCATAAATCTTAACCGATTTGAATGAATCCTTTTTTGAATGAAGGGCTGATAAATTCTTCAAAGATTGGTGCAATTTTTATTGAGATTCACAGTTCAGTTCTTGAGATATTTGCCTTCTAAAGTCGAAACAGATGTTGGGAAAGAACAAGAGCGATTCCGTTGCATTTCATAATAAAGCAGATTCCTACTGCTAGGGCTAATGATACTTTAGTGTTGAAGTAAACCGAGTTTCTGTGTCACCTGTAAAGCCTCCAAGAGCCCTTAGCAGTAGCAGGAATCCGTTTTATTACGAAGTGCAGAATAATAAAAAATCCCTCTTGTTCACTGCCAAAGTCACTGTTTTGATTTTGAGAGCCAATATCTCAGGAACTAAGCAGAGTACATTAATGAAAATTTCATCAATCTTTCAAGAATTTATTTATCTTTCATCTAAAAAAGGATTTATTCACATCGGTTGAGAGTTGCGGTTGCTACAGCGAAAAATCTGCTGGGTTGTTTTTTTTTGGCACACCCTGTATATAGTTATAGTTTTGTAGTAGCGTCTTGGCCATGGGTAGTTTACGCTATCCCGTGTGTCACGGCGGCCCCGGCACCGGTGAAAGCGGTGTGTTTGTGGGTTCGAAACCTGTCGAGGCGATGGGAAGTAGTCAGCACGAAGCCCAACCCAGGCCGTCGAAAGTGAGCAATGGCAAGTAGATAAATGGGAACCAAATCTTAGCTGTCTTGCACACACCGACAGCAAGGGGAGGTTTGATGTTAGGAGGCTGCCGGACCTTGTGTCTCTTTCCAGCTCTATAGCAGTTGGCTACTCCTAGTCCGAAAAGACAAAAAGTTACAACATAGTTCATGTTTAGGGGCGGGGCTAGTTGGTTGGTTGAGTCGTTTCCACCTATTGAGTATTTTGTGAAAGCTCATTTTCGCATCATTCACTTTTATTCTACTAATATGACCTTTTTTTTTTAGATATTTTCGTGTTTATGAGCTTGATCTGCTATGCAACCAGTGAACGTAAGTTTTTTGCTAATAGGTAAAGTCTAGAACAGCTACAGTACTGTAAGTACCATGGCACAACTACAGTACTATCAAGTTTATGCTTGTGTGCCATGCAACATAAAGAATACCTGCCTACTACATGTAACTCTGCTGGGGAAGCTTACGATACATACGATACGATGTGAAGGGAACCAAACTGATCTGATCTACGTACGATCAAGCTTTTGCGGCCCTTTTCGCAATGCCGTTTGTACGCCGAGCATACTGTATCGCCCTTCTTTAACTGTTCACCCAATCGCTTACAGCATGCTTGGATCAGAATGCATCCAGTGGTGTGGTAAGTCGATCCACTAAGAAAGCGGCCCGACCGTATCGCGGAAGACATATATATTCCATGTATATGTTAAAGCATAAGTATGTTTCTTTTTTGGGAAATATATACTGTATGTATGCGCATCCAAATATGTTTTCAGTTTCAATAATTTTGTTGTTTATGTATATGCTTCTAAGTCAATATGTTTTCGAAAACATATACAATGTACATGTACATGTACTATGGGGGTTGGGGGGTTACCCCGAGACAGGTTACGGGACCCCACCGGGATATATGTAAAGTGAAACACGTGTATTTGAAAGGAATTCACATAGAAACCAACGACGGCATTAATCAACCCAGTAGTACCCTGACAAACAAGTACACCTACTGTTATTTTACTAGTGGATTTTTATTTTACTACGTATTTACTAAATTTACTACAAATTCAGCCAGTCAATTTAATTTTTATTCTTGTTTTACTACCAGGCAGCTCCGATTTTACTAATTTTTGTTTTACTAATAATTCTACTAATTTTACTACTATTTTACTACCATTTTACTAGTCATAACGTGGAATTTTGAATCAATGATGTCAAGATATTGTGAATAATTGATGTTGGTTCAAATACTTGCTAAATTTCATCATGATACGAAGTTCTCCAGAACTGTAGAGACAAAAACGTGTGAAATTCGACTGAGAAAACTGCGCCCACACATCTTTTATTGCAAAATTGATCAAGAATTTTGCTGCAATTAACCAAAAACTAGTAAAATAGTAGTAAAATTTTCATTTTACTATTGACGGTCTTTGTTAATTTAATTTAATTTTTACTTTACTATTGGCTCTTAATTTAACTTTTTACTATTATTTTACTACTAGTAAAATACCACTAGTATTACTAATTTTTGTTTTATACTATAGTAAAATAGCAGTAAGTACACCTACGTATGTTTTATGTATAATGCGTATTTTGAAACATAAATATGTTCGTTTTTCGAAACACAAACAGCTTGTCTTGAATTTACTTGAAGTTCCAGCTTTAGAGTTTTAACCTGGCGGATCTTTTAGCATTCGATCTTAGTACATACAGTATGTACAGTATGTATAAAATATGTATAGATACGTATGCCAATAAAATAACTGAGGACGTTCTTCAAATTATAGCTCAACCCCCGACAGTGCCGCAATCGGTACCAATCAAGGATGAGCCCGAAAGCTATGTAGAATACAGGAATGGTCTACAGTTCGGCTTGCAAACCGAAAAAGGAAGACCGTGTCTGGTGGCCAAATTCGACGGTCATCTACTAGTGCGACAACTGGGACCGGTAATCAGTTAATTAGGTTTGTAATTAAGTGTTTGTTAATGGATTTACAAAACTCAGCTAACCAGTCATTACGCCGAGCCGGTGGAGCTACCGGACCACACGACAGTGACCGGTCATTGTGCCAAAACTCGACAGTCCGAAGCTCTGCTGAGATTGACCTGGGCAGTGGAGAGAGGAGACAAATTCACCATTGAATTGAGGTTCACCGCTGTAAGTTGCTTCACTGCAGTGTTGTGCCGAACGAAAATTTTCCGAATTTAGTTAGTAAAAGTTAGTTAAAAGTTTTCAAATTTGAATTTAGTAAGTAAAAGTTAGTAACTACTGTAAATTCGCTCTCTGAGTTTAGTAGGTAAGTTAGTCAAAAATTATCGAGCTACTTAGGGGCCGTTCATAAACGACGTCGTTCCAGAGGGGGGGAGGGGGGGTCGGCTGAAATGCGACGATAGACGACGCACCAGGAGGGGGAGGGGGTTAGCAAAAAACGACGTCGCTTTTTTCGGAATTTTAGGGTACTTCAATTACATTATTTTCGATTTATGCACATTCTATCAAACGTTTCTCCATACAGAAAAGCTTCCCAGAGCGGTTGTAGGGATTTATTCTATTGATTGTGCAGTATGGTAACAAGAAAACGTCACAGTACTCTATGTACTGCCGTTTTATTGGGGGGGGGGGTAAACCGAAAACGACGTCGCCGTAGGGGGGGGGGTCCCCAAGAAACGACGCAAGGCGATTTTGGGGGGAGGGGGGGTCCGAAAAATCGGGATTTTGGAACGACGTCGTTTATGAACGGCCCCTTAGTTACGAGTTTAGTTAAAATAAACTAGCACAAATATGGTCATTAATGCATTTAACCGATTTGTTTAAGCTCTGTAGACCTCATTAGGTTCAAAATATTCACAAAATAACAGTATTTTTCATTACTTTCTATAAAAATTTCCAAATATGACCGTTAGTTAATCAAAAAGCTCCATACCAGGACAGGAACATTTTTCCGACGCCTCCTCTGATTTTTTTTACAATTTCGGACGCAAAAATTTCGAAAATCGCTTGTAAAACAGTTCCTTTTATCTGTATTCGAGCCAAAGTTAGCGATTTTAAACGATTTTTAGCAGAAAAATTGCGATTTTTTGCGACTTCTGGGTGTTTTTTAGTGCCCAACACCCTCCCTAGAATTTGGGCTCAGACTAGTGTTGTTATGACTACTAGTCAAAGTCAAAGTCATAGTTAATACTTTTGTGATATCGCAGTCAAACGGACAGGTAGTCAAAGTCAAAGTTTGACTACCTTCGTTACCATAAATACGTAGTCAAACGAAGACCAGGTAGTCAAACCGTTTGACTATGACTACGTTTTGTTATAAGAGGCAAGCTTTTCAAGCGTATTTTACCACTTATTGCTGTTCACAACAAAATATTTAACAAACTTGATACATTTTAAGCACTATAGAACACCAAGCAACCTTTTCACTAATATTTTGAAACAATGAAGCATCAATCAGTTAACCTCTGTTTGATTCAAGCCCCACAGTTACACCACAAAACTACGTATCTATCACATAACGGTAGAATGGACTTTATAGTTCAGAGAAGAGTCGAGAATTGTCTCGGTTTGGTTTGATGCATAGATGGCTTCATACATGTAATGTAACAGGTCATCCGCGGAATGGGAAGGGGGTCTAGCGCCGGCCGGGTGGGCTGAGCCCAAATTCCAGGGAGGGGGTGGGCACTAAGAAACGCTCAAAAATCGCAAAATATCGCACTTTTTCGGTTAAAAATCGACAAAAATCGTTAATTTGGGCTACGTACAGCTAAAAGAAAAGATGCTGTTTTACAGGCGATTTTGGTAATTTTTTTAGTCTGAAAAATTTGCTCAAAAATTACTTGCCAGAAAAATCGGAGGTGGGTCGGAAAAATCGTTTCGATGGGGGTCCCGTCCGGGGCGGGGTGTGGCCTACAATGAAGTAGGGTGGGGGCAGACCACCCGAACCCCCTGTTACATGTATGGATGGCTTCTATTCTCTTTTACGGCGGTTTTTTGCTTGCACCTCATGTTGGCTTTGCTTTTGCAGTGAAAATTTTGAAAAGAATAAAAACGATTCTGCAACGCTTTATAGCTAACTACTGTTTATTTCAGAATAAATGATTTATTGATGGAATCACAGCAGCCATTTCGGGTCTAATGGTCACTGAATAGGATAAACAGCTGAAAATGTCAATTTGGCTCTGTTTCAAAAAGTAGTCAAAGTAGTCAAACCGGTGGTCATGGTAGTCAAATGGTTTGACTACAATATAGTCAAATTTGACTACTCTGGTATTGTACTCAAACCAGCGGTAGTCATAGTCTTAGTCAAACGGAAATTTTGGTATTGTAACAACACTAGCTCAGACCCCCGCCGGCCGGCGCCAGACCCCCCAATCCCGCCTCCCCTTCCCTTCGGCGGATGACCTGTTACATGTATGCTTATAGTTTATCTAATTTTAAGCGATCTGTTTTCCTATTCAACGGATTGGGAAAGAGGGTGGAGATAGGCAGACTTTATACAGTCGTGCATGTACTACAGACTACTGTTATTTTACTAGTGGATTTTTATTTTACTATTTACTAAATTTACTACAAATTCAGCCTGTCAATTTAATTTTTATTTTTATTTTACTATCAAGCAGCTCCGATTTTACTAATTTTTGTTTTACTACTAAGTCTACTAATTTTACTACTATTTTACTGCGATTTTACTAGTCATAAAACATGAAATTTTGAATCAGTGATGCCAAGGTACAGTGAATAATTCATGGTGGTCCAAGTATTTGCTAAATCTGATCATGATACGAAGTTCTCAAGAAATTTAGAGACAAAAATGTGTGAAATTCGACTGCAAAAGTGCGCCCACACATATTTTATTGCAAAATTGATCAAGAATTTTGCTGGAATTCAGCAAAAACTAGTAAAATAGTAGTAAAATTTTAATTTTACTATTGACGGTCTTTGTTAATTTAATATAATTTTTACTTTACTATTGGCTCTTAATTTTACTTTTTACTATTATTTTACTACTAGTAAAATACCACTAGTATTACTAATTTTTGTTTTACTATACTATAGTAAAATAACAGTACTACAGACAGTAATACGGCGGTGTTGAGGGTTGCCCCACCCCAGCAAAGGCCAATCTCCAGATCGGAAACTCAGGAGGACTTCCATCCGATTTTTCGGAGTGGAATTTTTGTCGTTTTTTACAATTATAGGCAGGGAAATTGCTAAAATTGCTTGTAAAACTTTTATGTGTGTCTGGGCCGGTACATGTATGTATGTTGCCCACTAACACTCTTTCTGCGCTGTTTATTTTACATTGTACTAACATGTTGTCTTGCTTGGGCGACAAAATAAATAAATAAAATAAAATAAAAATAAAAATGTATCCAGGGATGTGAGGTGTGTTTTTTTCTCGGTGTTTCTTTCGTTTTTTTTCCAGAAAAAAACCGGTTTTTTCCTAAGGGTCCGAAAAAACATAAATCGCGGAAAAAACTCAAGCTAAAAATAGCTGATTTATGTTATTTTTCTATATAAAAATGGACTTTTGCGATGGATAATAGGCTATACTGACTCAAAACTGTTAGAAAAACAACAGAAAAGAAAGACCAAATTTGCCATGACAAGACAAAAATGCAAACTGCTGTAAGAAAATTTGCATATCCGATTTATTGATGGAGTCTGTCAGGCACTGTTGCATGCCTGTTTCGTGATTTATATCTATGTAAGACGTGTATTTCTGGTCTGAAAAAGGCGCTAGAAAGCGTTAGGAATCAGAAACCAGTCTAGGATACTCAGAACTTGGGCTGGAGTTTTTTTCCGCGATTTAGGAAAAAAACCGAAAAAAAAAACAGGCTGAGGTATTTTTCGGAAAAATATCCATCCCTGCAGTATATAGTGGTAAGCGACCACAACCGGGAAGGCGATGGTAATGAACCCACAGGTGATGAGACAGGTGTTCTGCATGGTCAGGGCTGAGAACCATTTACGGTCGGCCAACCAACCGAACACAATCCGTCCAACCGTATTGCTCACCCCCTCCACCGATAATAGAAAGGAGGCCTTCTGCGCCGAAAAACCGTGGTACTGGGCTCTGTTGTTCATGTAGAACAGTGGTATGAAGAAACCAGCCATTCCGAAAAAGTTTAGAGCGCACAGAACGATCATTACTGGCCGTTGAAGTAGCGAAAAGTCTACTGCGTCCCGCAGGAAAATTAGAATTTTCAGCCCCAGACCCCAGACTGACAGTGGTTCCTGGGGTTCCTCTTCCATTATCACCACTTGTTTGTGGTAGGTGTGTGGAGGTCGGTGAATTCCGGCAGATGATTAATGGAGCCACTGAAGAAAATGTCCAGTCGCGGCAGAGGTTTTAGTATGTGGAAATGGCTATGGTTGTTGCTGCTGTGAAGCGAATAGTTGGACCGGAAGCGGAGATTTTGTTTCAAGGAGTTGTTGATACTGTCTGGCTTCTTGAAGTGACTGTCCATTGAGTTGACGCGCTCGCTCTGAAATCAGTAGTAATGTTTCAAGTTTTGGTTATTTGCTCTCACTGCGTAACAGAATTGTTACAATCGTTTAAGGGACTGTCGTTTAATTAAACTTGCACCGCGCAAGTTTCCCGCGCCGCGCAAGTTTCCCGCGCGCAAGTAAATTGCGCCGCGCAAAAATCTCTGGACGGCGCCGCGCAAAATGAAATTGCGCGCGGACGAGCTGACCGCGCGCAAATTTCTTTTTGCGAGCCGTTGGCTGCTCGAGCCAAGCAGCCTTTGAAAATTGCGGCTGTGCTCGCTGCCTGCCCTTCGGTCAGTAGATTAACGCTAAAGCCGGTGCATCATTGTTGACTTGGCATAAGGTACCATCTAAAGGGCTTGAGCTTTATAGCTCTGAATAGAATAGCGGCACACTCGATGAAGTCAAAGACCAGCGCAATGCTATATTTGAAGGGTTAGAAGGTTTACTGGTGTAAAGGGGGCTGGGCCAATCGACTGACTACATACTCCCCTACCTACCAATCTGCATTAAAGCTACTAGAAAATCACTACCAAGATAGAAAAAGAATAAACAAAAAACAACAACAAGTTACACGGAGGCTTTTGTCTTAGCTCTCCTAATAGTGAGTGTGCTGTAATCAATAAACAAATCAGATCGATCATTGTCTCGCATTTCGCGCAATTCATTTCGCAAGTCGAACGCTTTCTTCGCTTGCCATGGAGTCAGGTCTGTGCCAATGAACACACTCGAATACTGCGGCTTCGCCATCAAAACATCATACATCAAAACAAATATCAACACAGGTGGCCCTCCCGACTTCAATCATCTAGACCCGTCCAGTCTGTTTTCGACTGCTTGTCTGTCTTGCCACAGTCTTCTTGCCAATTTTCTTACTCAGTTATCGAGATTTTTAAACTATTTTCTTTCTAATTCATATTGAACAAACCATATTTTATAAACCATACATAAACAAGTCGCATTTGAAGTCATTTTTAGAAATAGACATAAATTATCACAATCAAATTCAATCCGAAAAATCTTTGTTTTTTACTTCACAAACAAGGACATAAACACGAAATTATTAGGTTAGGCACAGTCCGGTTCTAATTAGATAGCGTCAATCACGAGTGGCACGTTAGCTCCCATGAGTTGCAAGCTCTGTCTGCTCAACATGTGTTCGCATAGCCTGTCTGTGTGCGGCCTTTGTTCAACTGTCAAACTGTTGTATCATTGATGCACCCGCTAATTGATCCGGCGTAAACAGGCGGCCGCTCGCCACATGGCGCTGTGAGATTTTTGCGGCTGGAAGCCTCGTCCCGGCGCAAAAGTTCTTTGCGCCGCGCAAAAACAAATTGCGCGGCGCAAACTGTGAGAAATTTGCGCGGCGCAATTTGCTTTTGCGCGAGCCAATTTGCGCGGCGCAAGTTTAATTAAACGACGGTCCCTAACCTGATTCATACCGCATACATGTAACAGGGGGTGTGGGGGTCTGCCACAACCCGACTTAGACCAGATCCCCCCGAGACGATTTTTCGACCCCACCCTCAGATTTTTCTGGCAAGTAATTTTTTGAGCAAATTTTTGCGATTTTTTGCAATTTCAGAGACAAAAATTGCCAAAATCCAGCACTTTATAGCTGTATTTCTGCCCAAATTAGACTTCGATTTTTGACGATTTTTAGCCCAAAAATTGCGATTTTTTCGATTTTTCAGCGTTTTTTAGTGCCCAACCCCCTCCCAAAATTTTGGCTCAGATCCGCGACCGGCGCCTGACCCCCCAAACCCCCTCCCCCTTCGGCGGATGACCTGTTACATGTATGAGTATACCTCTACCTGATTATCAGGTGGATTCGCAATACCCACCTGATACCTACCTGATTGCTCTTTCAAATTCTCAGCTTTTCCTGCATAACTATAACAGTCAGGCACTTAACGCCGTTCATGGTACCGACACCATATAAGGTGCCGGTACCCCCCCACGTTCGGGGCCTGTGGGGTACCATATATGGTACCCCCACGTTTGAGGTCTGTGGTGGTACCATATATGGTACCCCCACCTTCGCGTTGTTACCGGTACCGTTACCATATATGGTACCCCCACCTTCGCGTTGTTACCGGTACCGTTACCATATATGGTACCCCCACCTTCGCGTTGTTACCGGTACCGGTACCATATATGGTACCACTCTGTTCAGATTTCGTACCATATATGGTACCGGCACCGATGGCCATGGGTAGGGGTACCATATTTGTTGACGGTACCATATATGGTACCACCACAGTCGCCAAACGTGGGGGCACCATATACAGGGTGTGCCAAAAAAAAACAACCCAGCAGATTTTTTGCTATAGCAACCGCAAATCGCAACCGATTTGAATGAATCTTTTTTAAATAAAAGATAAATAAATTCTTGAAAGACCGATGAATCGCTTATTAAAATAGCCTGCTTAGTTCCTGAGATATTTGCCCTCAAAGTCAAAACAGAGATTTTGGCAGTGAACAAGAGTGATAAACACAACCCAGCAGATTTTTTACTTTTGCAACCATGAATCTTAACCGATTTGAATGAATTCTTTTTTGAATGAAAGACTGATAAATTCTTCAAAGATTGGTGCAATTTTTGTTGAGATTCACTGCTTAGTTCTTGAGATATTTGCCCTCAAAGTCGAAACAGATTTTGGCAAAGAACAAGAGCGATTCCGTTGCACTTCATAATAAAGCAAATTCCTACTGCTGGGAGCTAATAACACTTTACTGTTGAAGTGAACCGAGTTTATGTGTCACCAGTAAAGCCTCCAATAGCCCTCAGCAGTAGCAGGAATCCGTTTTATTACGAAGTGCAGCGGAAAAAGAAAAATTCCCTCTTGTTCACTGCCAAAATCACAGTTTTGATTTTGAGAGTGAATATCTCAGGAACTAAGCAGAGCACATTAATAAACGTTACATCAATCTTTCAAGAATTTATTTATCTTTCATTTAAAAAAGGATTCATTCAAATCGGTTGAGATTTGCGGTTGCTACAGCGAAAAATCTGCTGGGTTGTTTTTTTTTGGCACACCCTGTATATGGTACCGGTACCATATATGGTACCGGCACCTTATATGCTGTCGTTACCATAACCGGCGTTAAGTGCCTGACTGTATAAATATCGATATCGATATCGATTTCGATCGATGTTGAACTGAAAATATCGATATCGATATCGAATATCGTCGAATTTTGATATCGTCGGAACACTACTTGTGACTGTCTCTATCTTTTCAACATACACAGTCAGGCACTTAACGCCGTTTATGGTACCGACACCATATAAGGTGCCGGTACAGTACCATATATGGCACCGGTAATTAGGGTAGTGGTACCATATATGGTACCCCCACCTTCGGGGCCTGTGGTGGTGTGGTACCATATATCGCCGCTACTATGGTAAAACGAGCCAAGTAACAAAATGAAAAAAATGGAGTTAAGTGTGAAAAAGCATAGCTAGAGCACCTAAAAACCTTTTGCTGAAGGAACGAAGTGAAAATTCGCTCTGTGTCAGGAGATTCAGCCATGCAATCAGAGGGATGTGCACGGACATCACCCTTTGATCCTGGTAAAATGAGCCAAGTGCTTTCTGCTTTTCCTGTTAGCTGACTTGATTTGACACAACTGACACATGCAGAATGTTTTGCACACCAGTTATTTTAGGCAAAAAATATTTAAACTGATAGTGAAGGTAATTCACGAAAATTGTATGCATACAGTGTACTTAAAAACTGCAAATGCTAAGAAGTTTTTTCGCACAAGCATTGGATTTTAAAACTAATAGTCCCTCTGCCCTCTTTGTGAGAGACCCCAGAATGGAATAGAACCTGAATGAGACCCCAGAATTTTTGAGAATTTACACTCCAAACTGATACATTGTACCTATAGCCAAGGCGTCTATTTTTAACATTATAACTAAACTGAATGTTGCTAAACTCATAACTAAGTAACTCGATTTTTTACTTAGTAATTTCCTGAAAATGAGTTTAGTTTGAGTTGAGTTTAGTTAAACAAAATTCGAGTTTAGTTAGTAAAAGTTAGTAACTAACTAACTAACTCATGTTTTTACTAGTAAATAACTAACTAAATTCAACCGGCACAACACTGACTTCACTGCCAATTGAATTAGAACATTCAGATGAATGTATACATTGTAGAATAGACAAAACCAGAAAGATTCTTTTTCTTTCAATTCGTATGCGTTATTGCAATAACCACGTCCTCCAAGCCCCTTCGCATTTTTCCATACCATGTACGAATGTGCCGGAGGCATACGCCTCAATTCAATTACCGGAGAGTGCTGCATTGGGTACCCTACCGGGGTACACTAACCAGCACTTAGCATTTTCCGCAACAAAAATGAGACCCAGATAGTGTACCCGGTACACTAACTGGCACTTAGCGAAATCATGTTAAACTGCTTATTTTCACGATTTCTGAGCAAACATGCAGTTTTCCGATCCAGATTACTGTTTCTGCCATGTAAATGAGAGTGGTTGGTCAAAGTTTTCATTCTTGTGAGGTTTGCGTCAGTAAAAACATTGAAAATGAGCAAAAATATACGTAGACCTGCTTTAAAGGTACCGTAGTGTTCGAAATTTTTGACACCCATGACATAAAACCTGTCTCCAAATAGTGTACCCCGGGTACACAATCCGGCACTAAGTACCAGTTAGTGTACCCCGGGTACGCTATCTGGAGGGGTACCCTAATGCAGCACTCTCCCTCCGGTACCATGTTTCCTTATATATTGAAGAGAATCAGTCAAAGTGCTATGATTAGGTTGTAAATATAGTTGATTCATTAGTAGAATGTAGTTCTACTTTCTAGCGCGATCATTCAGACAAAGTGACTGGTGCTGTACTACTAAAATGGGGACTGCGCAAAGCTGTTCTAGAAGTTGTTCCTGCTGCCGCCGAAGCTAAAGGTAAATACAAGTCGGATTTTTGTTCAGTAATGTTTCAAGATCTTCATTTCTGCTGAGCGCTTGGTTTGGCTCTATTTTACTTCTCGGAAGACTACGTTTGTGCGCATATATTCAATATGCAATATCAAGCAATGCATGGTGTTTGGCATGCATTTATGCATATGCAATATCATATGCATGCAAAATTCCAATATGCAGTAGTCATATGCAAACTGACCCCGATATCGAAATTTTCAAAGGTGTCGTTGACTTTTCGTGCTGTATACTTATGTTCTTGGTACCAGAAAACTTCATTACCAAAAAAAGATACTTGTCTATTGTGCTTTCAGTAATGGGGGAAAGCACAGGTGCTCAAGCCATCTTTGCACCGTATCACCAGAGTTTCATCTGCCGTCACAGCATCAACATTACCGTAACTTCAACCAACAGTTCAGTTCCGGTTGATGTAACAATTCAATTCAAGAAAGGCCTCCAAATTCAGGCGTTCGGCGTGCCTACAACTGGAGGATTTAGCAATAGTACAGTACCTAGACTCTGTTTTCAAGTAAACTTTCTTCCATTTAGGCTTCTTATGCGATCGATCAAAACGAATGGGCATCCTGGAGCGTCTGCACAATACTTGGAGCGTGGTTTCTGGCTGCATTCTGGGCGTCGTTTCCATTGGAACCATTTTAGGCTACACTGCCAAGCGTCAAATGTATCCCGGAAGGCAGGACTATGAGACTTTTGACTGATTATTATACCTATCCACTTTTATTATCCCAGGGGTATTACATGGATAACAAACTCAATTTACACTGTAAAATAATCAGAATAAAACTGTTCAGTAGTATTTGCTGTGTTCTTTAAAAACAGACTTCCAAATCGACCTTCGATCCTCTGAATTAACGTGACCGAAGATAGCAGAATCGCCTTGCATTAGACGCTCCAGTTCGCTGGGAATAACCACCAAAAACACGTACAAGTACTTCATATTTATATAGGTCGGTTTCTTCGGCAGTTTCTGAGGCAACAAGCCGGTCGTGTAGACATCTTCAAGACGCAGAAACTTTGTATAAAGTGATTGGTTGTATAGAGGGGATAGAAGATCCTAAACAAAGATTTGACGCTCCAATAAATTAATTCAGTATAGATAGACCTACTCGACTAATTATGTAAGCACTCCCGCTGCAGTATTTGGGATAAAATTTTCCGGTAAAGCGATTATCCTCTTTCGGAACCCTCCAGCGAAAGGTGGGATCCGCGCGAACCAGCATGTCTTCCCAGACGTTGCAGAGAAATGAGTTCTCAGTGGCCGCTCCACTTGTGTAGAAGCGAATCACGTAAGCGTAAAGTGTGAAAACGTTTACAAACATGTCATCGTCTGTCTTTAATATGTACTGTGCTGTGCTACAGTATTCTGATGCCCACTTCAAGTTCATGATGCCTGAAATGGGATCATCATCATCATCATCATCATCATCATCATCATCATCATCATCATCATCATCATCATCATCATCATCGTCATCATCATCATCATCATCATCATCATCATCATCATCATCAACAACAACAACACAACAACATGATCATCATCAACAACAACAACATCATCATCATCATCATCATCATCATCATCATCATCATCATCATCATCATCATCATCATCATCATCATCATCATCATCATCATCATCATCAACAACAACAACACAACAACATGATCATCATCAACAACAACAACATGATCATCATCATCATCATCATCATCATCATCATCATCATCATCATCATCATCATCATCATCATCAACAACAACAACAACACAACAACATGATCATCATCAACAACAACAACATGATCATCATCAACAACAACAACATGATCATCATCATCATCATCATCATCATCATCATCATCATCATCATCATCATCATCATCATCATCATCATCATCATCATCATCATCATCATCATCATCATCAACAACAACAACACAACAACATGATCATCATCAACAACAACAACATGATCATCATCATCATCATCATCATCATCATCATCATCATCATCATCATCATCAACAACAACAACACAACAACATGATCATCATCAACAACAACAACATGATCATCATCAACAACAACAACATGATCATCATCATCATCATCATCATCATCATCATCATCATCATCATCATCATCATCATCATCATCATCATCATCATCATCATCATCAACAACAACAACACAACAACATGATCATCATCAACAACAACAACATGATCATCATCATCATCATCATCATCATCATCATCATCATCATCATCATCATCATCATCATCATCATCATCATCAAGAAAAAAGAGTTTGATTACTTTTGTAGGTAATATTCTCATAGCTATCGATGAAGTCCTCCTGAATGATATCATGGTACAGCTCACTTTCAGCTATAACCTGTTCCTGTAAGGTGTCGTTTTCCATATAACCCAGCACAAAAATAGTTGCAATTCTAATTCTAGGGTAGGTGTAGTTGTTTTGTCCCCAAGTTTCACGGATTTCCTGTCTCCTCTCAGAATTGTTTACCGCCGATTCAACCATGATCAGAATAAACGGGTCTTTAAACCGATTTCCGCCACAGAAATCCGGTTCATCCAGTAGTAGACCGAATGGGTGAGGATTGACAACTTCTGGGGCTTGTTTCAATACATCAATTGACCTTATAGGGTCAAATAATGGAGGTCTATTGTTGACAGATTCCACTCCAGATGCTGTGAATACAGATCTCTTCTCCAATCCATCAATAGTTATGTATGATTCCTACAGCATTAGCTTGTGAAACATGCTCAGGACTTGCTCAGTCTTCCAAAGTCTTATAAAAAATCGAAACTACATAGTACATACCTTAGCCACATCTTGATCATATTGATCGAAGTCGATTGCAGTATCTAGCTGCAAAGAGGTGGTGTCCTGGTGATTCCATCCCAATAAGGAATTCGTTAACTCTGTAAGCACATAGAGTATAACCAACAAGCCCAATACAAGTCCCAGCGCCCACAGCCACCGGTTGGGCACACGTTTCATGTTTACTACTGACGCTCAGAATGCTTTGATGCTTCAACAGCGCCAGCTGTTGGTGTAATAGAGGGATTATAGAAGAGAAATCAATTTTGGAGCCCTGCTGAGTTACACCAGTGTTTGGGCTACTGTTCAATCAACTGATTTATTGGCCAATCTGTTTAGTGCTGGCTGACCACAGCGAAAAATTTCAATTTTCTATTTGTCTGGACTATCAGGTGTAGAATTTGTTGTCAAAAAAAAAGAATTTGCTTCCAGTTTTAGTTAGAGAAGTTGGATCTCTTAGCTTTCGGTCCCATACAGGTTGAACAATTGGCTGGTGGTGATTGGCATTGCACTTCAGACAGGATTTGTACCAGTTTTTTAGTCCTCAAAACCCTGTTTTGAGCCCACAAAAGGTCGCTAAAACCCGTTTTGGCATAGTTCTGAAATCCTATCCTGAATATCGATCAGAAAAATTCCCCCCAGCCGAAAACCCTACTGCATGTATGATTTCTAAACATAAAGATAGCGAGCGAATGGTAATGAAATTGATTTGAACTGTCATTTGCGCAAATCGCAAATTGATTGATTGATTGATTGATTGATTGATTGATTGATTGATTGATTGATTGATTGATTGATTGATTGATTGATTGATTGATTGATTGATTGATTGATTGATTGATTGATTGATTGATTGATTGGGCCCATCGCGCAAACCCCATAGAAGTCGTGGAACTTAAAAGTAAGCTGGAGGTCAGAGAATCTCCTAGATTCTTTAATGAATCTCAGGAGATCTCTGAGCTCACAACTTCTAATATCCTCAGGTGACATAATGTCACTCCCAAGGGTACGCCTTCGAATTGCAACTAAGGCAAAGTATTGTCCTAGAAAGTGAAAGGCGGTTTCTTCTTCTTCCGCACAAAGCGCACAGAGAGAGTCCGCCGCCACTCCAATAGTCCTGAGGTGCTAAGTCCACAATGGCCGGAGTCACACCTACCGCCACTATTCTTAGAACTTTGCGAGGAAGTTGCAAGAGCTTAGGTCTGTTCTCGGGAAAACGAGACTAGAACAAGCACGACTACCTCCCAAAACCAACAGTGAAACGAAGAAAAACGAATAACCGTCAATTAGCAACGGCACAGCGGAGCGAGTCACAAGAAAACGATCTAAAAGGCAGAAATGCATTGCCGGAAGCAAAAATAGTTTCGCACGCACGGTTGCTAGGCAACAGCAAAGCGAGCTGTGTTGCTAGGTTACCGTTCAAATAGGATACAGATTTATAGGTATGGGGTAGTTCTTGCCCGAATTCGAAAATAGACGGAAAATGACTCATATATCGTGCTAATTTCGGATCGTTTTTCGAGCTACAGGGTGTCCCAAAAAATGACAACATTTCTTTTTGCTGCCATTTTCGCAATTTTTGACCAAATTGTCTGAAATTTGAAACATAAGTGCCAAAAAAGTGGGAATTTCATGTGTTAAAATTTGGTGCATCAGGATTGACCCAGTCCTGAGAAATTCAACAATATACAAAATTGTGAAATTTCAATTAAATGTAGAAACAGCATCAAAAATGGAAACTTTTCTTTTTGCTGTATCTTCTTTAATTTAGGTCGGAATTGGATGAAATTTTGAATATATGCGCAGAATAACGGGTTGATTTGTAGATCAAAGGTTGGAGCATGAACCCAGCCCAGCTCTTGACATAAAAAATCCCGATCACAATACAACGACAACATTGATTTTCGCGCCCCTTAGCTGTAATGAAGCTCCTGTAAGTGTAATTCAGTCTGTCACCCCAAACATGCTAAGAAATGTTTATGATGCTTATGGGAAACGGTTGCAGCAGTGTATTAACTCAAACGGAGGTCATCTGGATGGTGTTCTTATTCCTTAGTTCTCAGAGTTTGCACATTCTTCATTTTGCTGCAGTAAAAACTCTGATTTTCTTTAGTTTCCAAGTACTAGCGATATGGACAATAATGACAGAACTTTTGACCTACAAAATATCTGCGCATATACTCAAAATTTCATCCAATTCCGGCATAAATTAAACAAGATACAGCAAAAAGAAAAGTTTCCATTTTTGATGCTGTTTCTACATTTAATTGAAATTTCTCAATTTTATATATTGTTGAATTTCTCAGGACTGCGTCAATCCTGATGCACCAAATTTTAACACATAAAATTCCCACTTTTTTGGCACTAATGTTTCAAATTTCAGACAATTTGGTCAAAATTTGCGAAAATGGCAGCAAAAAGAAATGTTGTCATTTTTTTTGGGACACCCTGTAGTATGAATCTAATTTCGGGTCAATTACGCCGTAATCGGTCGCAATAGTTTATTGCGAAATAGGTGCTCAACGCGTTCGGATCATTAAGGGTCGGGTGGGCGGGTTGCAGACCCCCTGGACGCCCTGTTACATGTAAAAACAGACATAGCCGACATTGTATGTTTTTACAAAAACAAGCATGTTTATGTTTCAAAATATATACAAAATACAGATTCGTTTCCACAGTGCAATAAATGGAAACTGTCAGTACGTAGTGTGAACAAATTCAGTTATTTGAGATTTGAGGATCGGTCATTTGAACACTATCAAAACGAAAGCCTATCATTTTTATCAATGGTTTATGGTGACTTGCAAGAAAAAATTTACGTAAATCACAGCCCTTAAAAAAGTTTCCGAAACGTATATTATTGACCTATTGACTAAATCGATGAAATGGCCCACCCTATGGCCTATGTATGTATGGGATTGAGGTATTTAGGGTGTCAGGTAAGATATCTGGTATAGGAGTATGAAGACTCTCTAGTACAAACATGTAACAGCTCGGACCTGGGGGAAGGGGTAGGGGGTTTTCCACAGGTGGGGGTCGAGGGAGGCTTCGCCCAGAGATGGGGTCCCAAATTTCAAACATGCTAAAAACGCCTGAAAATGCGTTTTTAGCATGTTTTTTTCAGCAAGGACGCTAAAAATCACTATTTTAAGCTGCCAAATAGCCTTTTAGAGCTAGAAACAAGCAAAAAATGACAAAAAGGGCTTCCAAAAAACCGATTTGTCTTAAACATCAACAGTGGAAACGCCACATTCGGTTCCCAAAGGCTTTTCTAGCGCATTTTAGGCTAAAAATTAGTGATTTCTGAGCCAGTTTGTTAGTACTGGAGCCACTACTAGTACTTGTATTTTTGGGTCGGGGCGTCCCTTAACCTGTCTCGAGGGGTGGGGCTGAGGGGGAGTTTGGCCTTTCCAGCTAGGGAGTAACTCCCCAAACCCCCTAGTACATGTATGCTCTAGTATGCGCAGTTCGCACTCTAGTGCCATAACGTATCACATACAAATCGGGGAAATCCGTGACTGTTTTAAAAAGGAAAAAGGTTTGATCAGATAGTAGATAGAATCAAAGTTTTATTTGACAGTCCGCTCCAAACAATCGCTCCAAAAAGAACAAATTGTAAAGATCAGATAGTGGTTGTTAAAGATCTATGCGACATGGCCACCGGTTTCCATTTCGGACCTGCAGGAGACACCACTTCCGTCAAATTAGGCGGCCATTAAACTTCTATTAATCGTGTCGCTTGGGCAAAAAGAACTTTCTCCTCTCTCTCTCCACTTTAATCATGACACCCACCTTTTTTCTGCTCCTCTCCTGTTTGGCTTGTGTATTTGCTCAGAATGCCATCACCTACGATGACAACAAGATAGCTCAGTTGATAGACCAGAATCTCGACAAATGTGCGCTTTATGCTAATTTTGGTCAGTCAGTGTGAACGGAGTCAATTATAGGCTGGGACCAGTCGAAAGGCAAGGGCCACGCGTTTCCGGGAGGTTGCGGCTGCGATTATCCTAAAGAGTACTGTTTCTGGCACGAAATGGTTGATGAAATTACAGGAATCACTCTTCCTGACGTCATTTGCCATACCTGTAAGTTAAATGAGCCTGTTATGGAAGGAAACTGTGCAGTTTGTAGAAAGTACAGTACAGTTCACTTTGACCACAGACACGTACAGCAATCCAAATCTGCGATAAATAATTGGTCCACCCAGTACAGTACAGTACAGTACAGTACAGTACAGTACAGTACACTACAGTACAGTACATTTTAAACCTTAGCTTAGGCGTAAATTTGAATACAAGCTAGTACCGGAGTTTTCCACATAACACCGGTTCTTATAAATCGGAAAATGCCTAAATTTGGGGTCACATTTTTGTACCAGTTATAAGACCCGGGTCTTGCAGGTGGAAAATCTATATTTTACAATTAAAACTCGATGTTTTGGCATGAAAACCATGAAATACACTGGTTTTGATCTTGGCAACAACTGACTGTACGTTTAAGCATACATGTAACAGGTCATCCGCCGATGGGGGGAGGGGGGGTTGGGGGGGGGTCTGGCGCCGGCCGGGGGGGGTCTGAGCCAAAATTTTGGGGGAGGGGGGTGGGCACTGAAAAACGCTTAAAAATCGAAAAAATCGCGATTTTTTGGCTAAAAATTGCCAAAAATCGCTAATTTGGGCTGAAATACAGCTAAAAAGTGCTGTTTTGCAGGCGATTTTGGCAATTTTTGTGCGTGAAATTGTAAAAAATTGCAAAAATTTGCTCGAAAATTTACTTGCCAGAAAAATCGGAGGGGGGGGGGGTCGGTGAAATCGTCTCGGGGGGGGGGGGTCCCCATCCGGGGGGGGTCGGGCCGATTTCGGGTGGGGGGCACGCCCCCCCCCCCAGACCCCCCCTGTTACATGTATGCGTTTAAGTCTGAATAGCTCAGTTTTAAACAAGTTTTGAAAACTTAGGCAACTTAGAAGCTCCAATATGCTTACAGCAGCTATCTAAACCTATCAAATCGAGAATTTTACTAAGATTACGCAGGTTTTAGAACGATTCTTGAACGACCTGAGTTCAAAAACTCCATATTCATTAGTTATCTTGTAAAAAATATACACGAAAACACACCATTCTGAGCATAGACCCGGGTCTTATAACTGGAAAATGCCCCTGACAGACCCTGCTTTTTGACCACCTCCGGTCTTATAACCGGAGGGGTCTTATAGGTGGAAAACTCCGGTAGTCTCGTACTGGGAAAGTAGTACCTAAATACACAATCGGCGCCCTTGCGGCCAACGAAGCGCCTCATGCACGGCGCATTGCAGCGCGTTTTACAAAACTGCGCAACGACACCTAGCATGCATCCCATAGGGTATAGAAAATGGTAATTATGAATTTCAGTGAGTGCAGAGTGCTCAAAGGCCATAGAAGAAGGTATGGGCGGTTCGGAAACGGCCGAATCGTCGCCGAACGCAGTGACCGATTCGCCGCCGGCCGCCACCGAACCCCCAGCATTGCCGGCGACGAAGGCTACCAAGAAACCAGTGGCAGCTGAACCCAACCCGACGCCGGCAGCAAGTGTGAGTGGACTGAAAGACTTCCATCTGTTCTGCTGTGGCTGGGCCAAGCAAGGGGAATGCAAGGCTAATCCTGCCTTCATGCTGCAGATGTGTCGAAAATCCTGCAATCCTAATGTAAGTCTTTCCGAGCTAATCAAAATTAAATAACAAGCTTTTGGCCAAAGTCACCAGGTACCAGATATAATAGCAATCTAATAATAAATCTAATTTCTCGAGATGACTGTAACACAAATTAAAATTGAATTGGTCTAAAAATTTTATGTGAATCTGATATGAATTTGATATAGATTTGCTTCGTTTTGGTACCTCAACTCATTAAAGGCTGACTAGAAACCATACATGTAACAGGTAATCCGCCGAAGGGATGGGGGGTTGGGGTCTGAGCCTAAAAAGCGCTCAAAAATAAAAAAATCTCACTTTTTCGGCTAATAATAGTCAAAAATCACTAATTTTGGCTGAAATACGGCTAAAATGTGCTGTTTTACAGGTGATTTTGGCAATTTTTGAGTCCGTGTTTTGTGTGTAAAAAATCGCAAAAATTCGCTCAAAACATTACTTGCCAGAAAAATCGTAGGAGTGTCTCAAAAATCGTCTCGGGGTCGGGAGTCTGACTGACCTAAGTCATTTGGGGGCAGACCCCCAGACCCACATGTTACATGTACGCTAGAAACAACAAGTTCAGTCTAAGGTTGACCTTGTTCATGTTTTGTAGCAACGATATCAACTCATTAATTGCAAATTTGTAGACCATTTTGTCACCATCAATTGATTTTTTATTGCTATGGCTTTGACATGCAGTAATAATCGTACAACTAACAGTCTTGTTTATGTTATTGTAGTAGCCTTACTTTTTTACTTTTACATACTGTACAATGTGCATACAAAGACGACTTCACACCCCTCAAACTTTGGCTCGACCTACCCCACCCAACACAGGCCCCTTCTCACACGCTAACCGAATGTATGCCAGTCCATGCCAAATTTTCGGATTTGGCTACTACTACAAAGGGGCCGTCCATAAACCACGTCGTTTCAAAATCCCGATTTTTCGGACCCCCTCCCCCCGAAATCGCCTTGCGCCGTTTCTGGGGATGCCCTCCCCCGAGGCGACGTCGTTTTCCGTTTACCCCCCCCCGATAAAAGTGCAGTACATGCAGTACTGTCATTTTTTTGTTGCCATATTGTACTGTACAATGAATTGAATAGATCCCTTCAGCCACTCTGGGAAGCCTTTCTGAATGTAGAAATCTTTGACAGAATGTACATAAATCGAAAATAATACATACATTCAAAGTTCCCCCAAAGTCCGAAAAAAAGCGACGTCGTTTTTTTGCTAACCCCCTCCCCCTCCTGGTGCGTCGTCTATCGTCGCATTTCAGCCGACCCCCCTCCCCCCTCTGGAACGACGTCGTTTATGGACGGCCCCAAACCACTTCTCCGTTCCACATGTTACGCTAACCCACAAACTTGGGATCAAACTTCAACCAACCCTCCTCCCCCGGCTGATAACTTATGATTTTTTATTCAATGTGTTCTTTTTTCTTCTCTTTTCCTTCTTTTTCTGATTTTATAATTTCATTGTACGTTTCCTTTCTACCTCATACCTTAGGTACCTTCTGCTTATACTTTCATTCGCTTAGTCGATATTTTGTCAGTTTTTTGCCTAACACTTCTAAACCAGTTTGTTTTCAGGTGGACCAGTCCAAACTGAACTGTGCCTAAGAAGACCGGAGTTTAAACTATTCTTCATATTCGATAGCTTTTCAACTGTGTACAATACTAATTATTATTAATAAAAGATTTCCTATTATGCTGAGCCAGCGAACAGCGACTTGTGATCGACTTCTAGATATCCCTCTCGGCCTTTGTTATCTGATCTACCAAACACCGTCAACACACATAGAGCGGGCCTAAAACACATTACCAATCTCTCGCCATATCTCTGCAAAAGTTCGCTGTGTCCTCTCTAGATAGTGCCACGTCACATCAGAATGCTCTCCAATAGACCTCAACACGAAGAAGGTTTACCTTTCCTACTCGGTTTGCTCTGCCGGAACAAGCTACGATCCGGAATAATCGTATTCCCGGCCATTGTGGTGCTACTTTACATTGCTTTCTTTACTGGGCCCAAACGAGACGGACTTCAAGTACTCACCAAAACTGCAAATACGCAATTTCAATCAAACAAACTCAACGTGGCCACTACTTTTTCGATTGAAGACGATACGACCACCGCCACCACGGCCGAAAGTGGCGGGGCGACTACAGTTGCAGAAAAGATCGGATTTGGAGAAACTACAGCAGCTACCACGACAAAGGATACAGAAGAAAAGAACGAAATAGAACAAAATGAAACGACGGTACCCTTGACCGAAACTACCCAATCTGTCAATAATCTACCCCCTCCTCCAAGCTTAATTGATAACAAAACGACAGATGAATCAGACAAGGAAACCATTCCAAAACCGGAGAAGCAGGAAGAAAAAGAAAACACAACCCCACTAATCGGTAAAGAAACCACAAATGGCGACCTTTTGGAAGAAAATCACACCAAAACAACAGCCGACCCATTAGAACTAAACCTCACAACTAAAAAAATGGAAAACACGCCTTTGGTGGGAAAACAGGAGTTTCAAAAAACAACCACAACCGAATTCTTGGAACCAAACCACACCACCACACCTCTACTTGGCTTGGAACAAACTACTACCACAACAAAGGAAACTAATAACAACAACATAAATCTAATCACAAATGCTACAGAGTTTTTGGAGAATCTGAAGAAACAAGAAAGTGAAGAACGAAGCAGCACCGAAAAACTACTCTGGACTACTCGCCATCCGCCCAAATATTCAGTGGGCAAAATCGACAAGGAAAAAGTGATGAAACCGGCCTACGACTACTATTATCGCAGCATTCGACCATCCACCACCACTACCACCTCCTCCTCTGGTTTGGAAGACCTTGACACAACGGCACGAACCACTGCTGAAAGCTTGGACAAAACCGACGCAATTGACAATAAAACTGGCAGTGAAATATACAAAAAGAGCAACAACTCTCTCGCTGACAAGTATCAGCCGAAATTGGAGAAAATTACAGAGACTGGTTTTTAGTCTGCCGTGTTGTTATACAAATAGTTAGGGTGTTTTCGTGTGTTTCATACGCTGTATAATAGACTGCAGTCAGGACATCTGTGTTATTTCTTATTAGGTATTGTTGTGTGCAACCATTTGTAATAATTCGCGCTATGACACCAACCTGTCCCGTTTATTGGACTTACTCAATCGGTTCAAATTTTGAGTGCAATTTTTAGGCAAAGTTTGTAGAATTTTCCGTTTTAAAGATTTCATGTTTTTACCTACTTTTCAAACTAAATATGTCAGAAACGAATGTACACTGCGCTGTAAAGTCTTATCTGCTTTCACTGCCAGTGGACAGGCTTCTTCTAACTCAGAAAAGTTGCAAGCAGCGCAAAATTTCTACAGTTTTTGGAAATATCAGTGGACTTGAACCTGAACCTATTTATTGCCCAGGTTTTTAGATGATGGGCTTGAACCTGAAATTTCGATGTTGGACTTGACTTGAACCTATGCTTATTTTTTTAAGCCCGGACTTTCCGACAGTAATTGAAACCCTTTCGCCGAATTCGTCGTTTTTTTCACAATAATCAGGAACAAGAGAAAAGAAAAGTCTACGAAAAAGCCGAATTTTAGTAGTTGTAGTTGTAACTTTTTGTCCTTTCGGACTAGGAGTAGCCAACTGCTATAGAGCAGGAAGAGACACAAAGTCCGGCAACCTCCTTAACAACAACCCTCCCCTTAACAACAACCCTAGTAGTTAAGAAAGAATCCATTTGTGGGGACCGCGTCAAACTGAGCTAAGAAAAAAGTGGTGCTATATAGGTAGCAAGTTACGCTGATTTCAAATCCGATTGAAAACAATTTAAATAAACTCTCCTTTTAACAGAAAATGGACGTTGAAAAACGACGAATTCAGTTTTTGAGAGAAAAATTCCCTTCAACGGTGAATTATGGTTCAAAATGCATCTTATTCGATAGCTCATCCTCTGTTCAATATAAATACATCACTTGCTCAAAACAGTTAACAGATTTCTGGTTCCTACTTTTGCAAAGCATTACTATGTCTGATTGTTCAATTGACTAAAATTAGCAGTAATATCGAATTTCTGACGTTTGGCAACCTGACTACAAATTGACAACAAACTAGACGACATATTTTTTAACCTGAATTTGGAAACTACAAACTAAGACTGCAATTATTTGCTCGAAAATTTTTGACTACAAACTAAGACAACAGATTGAAATTCTCTGAGGAAATACGTCTAACTGTGTTGCACTGTATGTATGTTGTATTTTAAAATGTAATCATTCTACTGTACTGTGCTATACTGTACTGTACTGTACTTTACTGTACTGTGTACTGTATTGCGTACTATACTGTAGTTTACTGCAGTGTACTATACTGTACTGTACTATACTGTAGCGTAGCGTAGCGTAGCGTAGCGTAGCGTAGCGTAGCGTAGCGTAGCGTAGCGTAGCGTAGCGTAGCGTAGCGTAGCGTAGCGTAGCGTAGCGTAGCGTAGAGTAGTGTAGTGTAGTGTAGTGTAGTGTAGTGTAGCGTAGCGTAGCGTAGAGTAGCGTAGCGTAGCGTAGCGAAGTGTAGTGTAGTGTAGTGTAGTGTAGTGTAGTGTACTGTAGTGTAGTGTAGTGTAGTGTAGTCTAGTGTACGGTACTCTCTGTACCGTATTGTCTGTACTGTACTGTACTGTACTATACTGTAGCGTAGCGTAGCGTAGAGTAGTGTAGTGTAGTGTAGTCTAGTGTACGGTACTGTCTGTACTGTCTGTACCGTATTGTCTGTACTGTACTGTACTGTACTGTACTATTCTGTACTGTACTGTACTGTACTGTACTGTACTGTACTGTACTGTACTGTACTGTACTGTACTGTACTGTACTGTACTGTACTGTACTGCACTGCACTGTACTGTGCTGTGCTGTACTGTACTGTACTGTACTGTACTGTACTGTCTCTACTGTACTCTACTGTAGTGTACTGTACTGTGGATAGTTTGTTATCCAATACTTTGTATACAGGAGATACAGTTGGTAGAATAAGCTGAAGGCTATCACCCAAACTAAGCAAAAGCATAGAGTCAGTCAGTTGCACTCCACCAATCCATAGCCACTAGCCAGCGATGGAGCGGTGCGTGTCAAGTGAAGTCAGGAGTGCGGCCGGACAGCCGACTATCAGTCAGTGTAGGCACGGCATAGGCCAGTGGTATCGAGCGAGGGCTCATTTCTCGCCGAACAAGTCGGCGCCGCTGCGGTGCGTTCAGAGAAAAAAGTAGAGGCGTTCTACTAGGCTTTTTGGCTGGAAAATCGATCGCCGAGCCCGGTCGGTGGTTTGTATTGCGATAATGAATTACTTGTTATCAACACTAGCCGCCTCCTTCTTTGCGCCGAGCGAGCGCTTAGGTGTAGACCACTTATGCCTGCTCCCCTCCTCTCTCCAGCGAGTGAGTGAGCAGCTAATAGCCAGGTAGTAACCAAAGAAGGCTCGGTCATTAATTAAACGTGGGTAGGGTTAATCGGAGCGTGGCAGCTCGTTATAGCGCCAGCAAAGCTCACATCGGCGCTCGTTGTTAATCCTGGTCCACTGGCTCGGCGCCCGTTATCATGAAGCTTTAGAAATTTTTATCGCCCCTAATACGCTCCGACCGGCCTCTCTAGTCGTCGCCCCTCTACTGCCTGGGAGTGGATCTTAGACCACCATGGAATGGACTACCCTGACAGACATCTGAAGCGCGTGCACCCCAGACGCAAGCAGGTCGCTTTTTGCTCTGTTTTTCTGTGGGACGAGAAAAAATTCAAACATGTCCAACAAGCCGGCTCCCGAAGTGTATAGCCGTCAAATACGAGCGGCAAATTTGAAATTGATAATATGTTTATTTACTGGTGCAAACGTTCGCGCTTGCGCGCTTGAAAAATTTCAGCTTTCAAGTTTGATTGGAAACTTCTTCAAGTTTCGATCAAAGGGAAATGGACTTGGGTATAGGCTTGCTGTTAAGTTTAGGCTTAGGCTTAGGCTTATTCTCGGACTCGGGGTCGGGCTTATAGGCTTGCTCTTAAGTTTAGGCTTTGGCTCGGGCTCGGGCTTATAGGCTTAATCTAAAGGATTGACTTAGCTATGCTTTGTTTTCATGGTTCTATTTTGTCTAATTCAATCAGTAGGCATTAGTGATGTAAAAAATTAATTTAATTGTAATTGAAATTCGCATAATTGACCCGTTTTTAATTTCAATTCAATTAATTTAATTTAATTGAAATTCAAAAGTTGGGCCATAATTTAATTGTAATTTAATTGAAATTCGCCTGGAATTTCAATTATATTTTCAATTATTTCCTGTGGTGAATGCAAGGAAATGTGTAAGAATTAGAGGCGCTAAAGACTTCAAATAAAAACCTATTTAGGGTTTTTCACCTCTTTATACTGACCTCACTATGTTTTGTAACATTTTATGATCTGCTGTTTATTTCGTAGTTCATAAAAGCCAAAACAGTGATTTTTGGATGTATGGTGGGTTGACTTTTTGGCAAAGGTACCTAGGAAGTGATGTTGCTCAAAAATGCTGGAAACCTTTAGATTATGCACTGATATAATATAGTAATAAGAACTAACTGTAAATTTCCCCCAGAATGCCATTTTATGCGTTTTTAAAAGGCAGCAATTTAAAATTTTCTCGCCTGGTTGGACAGCAGGCTAACCAGGTGTCTCTAAGCTTTTACATGGACATTTTTCTAAGTCCTGAATCACTGTCACTGTCATTTAAGAGCAAAATACAATAATTTTCAAAAAAATTGAAAAAATAATTCAAAAAAATTGCATAATTGAAATTTTCCGAGGTTCCATAATTTAATTGAAAATATAATTGTAATTGAAAATAATGGAAAACAATTTCAATTAATTTAATTTAATTTAATTGAAATTAAAAACTGAGCCCATAATTTAATTGTAATTGAATTGAAATTCAAATTCCATAATTTTACATCACTAGTAGGCATGATATGATTTTGCTAGCAAATCGTTTCACCGTTAGGTATAGCGTTTCCATTAATAGTAACCCCGTTGCGCATAGCCCTAAACCCGTGAGCCTATTACTGCATCTACGTAGTACTTGTCCCTCCTAAACGAGTATTAGGCCGCATAATATTAGTATTAGGTTTTATTGGATTCCGGCTTAGCCTCAGAGCCCACTCGTGTACTCTGTTCTAGCGAATAATAACGGCAATGAAACTGAAGTTGAACAGCAAGAATACCAAGACCGCCGATCCGCAGCAACACGTCAAGTCGCCGCCGGAGGCTCAAAAGTTCGGCATCCGATCCTACATCGACCGATTCTACCAATCGCCGACGCAGGAAGATATGGAAGGCGCGTGGTACTTGTTGCCGCCCCCTCCGAAAAACAGATTCGGCCTCTATTTGTGCCGAATTCTGGCCGTCCTTGGCCTGTTGTGCTTGCTTTTCGGCGCTGTTGGATTGGTTCTCAGCTACTCCTGGCCGAGGGAACCGATGGAGGTGACGGTGCAACGAATGGTCGTCAAGACGGTAGGTTGGTATTATACATGGTGCTCTCCCCCCACCGGAAGGGAACCCCTGTGATTTTGAGAAACGCAGAGGTGGGGCGGGGGAGACGCCATTAATTGTTCTGTTCTGTTCATGTTCATTAACTGTTCTGTTCATTGTTAATTGGTCACATTTGCGATCCATACATGTAACTGAGGTCTGCCTACCCTCACCCGACCTAGGCCAGACCTCCCCCGATCGGGGGATCCCTGAGACGATTTTCCAGCCCCCCTCTGATTTCCTGGTGTAATTTTTGAGCAAATTTTTACAATTGTTTAGAATTTCAGACACTAAAATTGCCTGTAAAACAGGCACTTTTTAGCTGCCCAAAACTGCTATTTTTATATGTATTTTGCTATTATATGCATATATGACGCGATCTATCTTCAAAAACTGTCAGAATTCCTCGTACATAGATGCGTTTTTGAAGGCTAGTTTTTCGAAATTTCCTCCACATAAAAATAGTACAGCCTATTTAGGAAAATGCAGGGTGCGCCTCCCGATTTGGCATGCGAAATCATTACTTAATTGCAGTTTAAAATCAATTATTCAGTCGATTGTGAATACGGGCGGCTCGCGCGTTTCAGGTTAATTGAGTTTGCTCTCTGCTAGGCTGAGCGCTCACAAATACCATTCTATTTTACGCTCGGGGCGTGCAGAAAGCGTTTAGTGCGTCAACAAGTTTTGCTTTCAAGCTATTTACAAAGACACCCTGTTCCGCGTCTGACGTAAACAAGCTTTATGTGCACGGTCTTAGTGCGTCACAGTTAGATTTGACCTTATTATTAGCTTAGAAAAAGAGGAAAACAGAAAAAAGAATCTAATATCGACCAGTTCGTTATCATACTATATACATTGTAGTTGAAACATTCCTAGATTGCACAAATAAAATAAATCCTTCCCTGCTGATCCTAACAAAACTCTGCGTTGCATACCATACATGTACAGTTGTGGCCAAAAAAAGTGCAACGTTTACGTTCGTAAACGGACGTATACGTCCGTTTACGGGTGACCTCTGCCAGTAACCTGATGCTCGATACGAACGTTTACGTATGCAATACGGCCCTGCCTGAATTAGATGTAATCCGATCGCATTTACGGCCGTTTACGTTTGACCTTAGACTAGTCCTGTCGTCACTGTCGGTTCTGAACTGAAGGTGACATTTTACATTTTGACCTTAGGCCAGCAGACCTACAGTTATCGTCAAAAACCGCAATGAAGGCGATTCGTCAGGCGAATCGTAGTGACGGTTCATCAGAAGAGTTTGGTTGCGATATTATTCAAGTCTGGGCCTCTCTCTACTCGGCCCAGTATCAGATAGCTGTTAATTACATAATTGACCCCACTGCCTGCCTGACTGAGGGACCCGGCCGGTCCCTAATTAAACTCGCTGCTAGTTAGCCAAGTGCTATTTAGTTAGTGGCTCGCTGGCCAATTTTCCTCGCCAGACAATCGCGTTTTTTTGCTTTCAGCTCCAAAACAGCATACATACTGCAATTGAAATCGCTGCAAATGCATACGTTGAATTCTGCAATAAAAAGCGATTGTTAAAAATTTCTTTCTGTCATCTTGGAAAACAACTTTTCGAAAAAAGCCGAAAAAAACCGGCTTGAGGTTTTTTCCGGAAAACAAACAGCCCTGGTACATAGTCGTGCGGTTTTGGCGTTATTAGAACAAGCAAAATATAGGGAAGAAACACAAAAGGCACAGATCATTTTGAAAAACGCCTTGTGTCAGTTTTGTGTGTAAGCAAGGTAATAGGTGAAAAACGATCTGAGTTATGAAGACAAGGACTGCCGTTAGTCAAGCCCACCCAGACAGGCAACTGTTAGGGCGTCACACATTTGGACACCCGCCCACCGAACCGACGCAATTATGCCGTCCGGCCGCCAATGACCGTTGGTCTAGCACTACTACTAGCAACTCCACTCCATGGCGGGCGCGCTTTGCTAAACTACTTTAACTTAACAGAATTAGATCACTGTTCTTCAGTAGAAGTTTTGCAGTTTTGTTGACATTACTATAAGGTGCATTTAATGTGTGTTTGTGAATCTAAAGCCGGCGCAGTGGAATAAATGCTGCTTTGGAGGTAAAGGTAAAAAGGCGATTGCCGGGTGAGCCAAAGTCGCCAGCGAGTGGTCAAGTAAATAGCATTTGGCTCATTAGCAGCCAGTTTAATTAGGGACCAGGGCGGGGGTCGCTCGGTCAGTCAGGAAGGCAGGCATTGGGGTCAATTATGTAATTAGCTGCTATCTGATACTGGGCTGAGTAGAGAGAGGCCCAGGCTTGCATAATACCGTAACCAGACTCTACTGATGAACCGTCACAACGATTCGCCTGACCAATCGTTTTCATAGCGGTTTTTTTGGCGATAACTGTACTTCTCCCCACCTCATAATCATGGGACCCAGCTCTGTTTTACAAATTTATTTTGCTATACAAGCAGCACTAGCGACTAAATATCCAAAAGCAAACTAAAGTACTAATTAGATAGAGCTCCGATTAAATTAGTGCCCAGATGGCAGTCCTCCGGATCGAATAAGATCGGGCACCACTTTCTTCAAATCGTCGATGTATTTACAGCACTTCTCAGCTGTCACTTGGGTCTCCCAGAACAAAAGTTTCTTAAAGTAGTCTAAAAGTACTCTAAAATCCCCAATTTATGTCTGAATTCAGTAGGTGGAAAACCCGACTTGGAAATTAGTTAATTAGATGTATTGTAATTATTGTGTACTGTAATTATTATATCCAGTATGAGTTGCGCTATTACTTTCTGGCGTAATTAAAACATTAAAACTCTGTGCTATCGATACAGCAATCATCCATCACTCAGCCGATGGCTAAGCGGGGTCAAACGTAAACGGCCGTAAATGCGATCGGATTACAGCTACTTCTAGTGGGCCGCGTATACGTACGTAAACGTCGGTATCAAGAGTCAGGTTACAGGTCGAGGTCACCCGTAAACGGACGTATACGTCCGTTTACGAACGTAAACGTTGCACTTTTTTTGGCCACAACTGTAAAACAGATCCGGGCCGGCCGGTGGTTCCGGTGTAGACCTATTTCGTCAGAGAATTTCAATTTGTAGTCTTAGTTTGTAGTTGTCAAATTCAGGTTCAAAAGAAATATGTAGTCTTAGTTTGTAGTCGATTTATAGTGAGGTTACCAAACGTCAGAAATTCGATATTACTGCAAATTTTTGCCAATTGAACAATGAGTCATAGAAATGCTTTGCAAAAATAATAACCGGAAGCCTGTTAGTTGTTTTTTGTCTGTGAAAAAATCGCCTTACCTAGTAGATATTTCTGGAAACAAACAGACGGAATTCAATGTTTAATAGAATTCCAATGCTGGACATTTAGTAATTTTCTAAAAATAGAAGTAGGCATTTTTAAAAAAGTAAAACAAGAAAGAACACGAACGAATGTGCAACAGTCAATCATGTCGTCACCTTTCTTTGAAAGTTTATAGGGGTAAAAAGCGGGAAAATTGGAAAAACGATCTTTCTAACACTTACATAAAAAACAGCTTCGTTCTCGATATGCTTTCAACGGTTTGGCCAGCTCATCATGAGCTGAAAACAGTTCAAAAGGTCGATTGGTGACTGAATTTACATAAAATTTCATTAAAAATCGCAAAATTTCCAAGAAAAGACTACAAATTCGCAAATTATCAAAAAGTAGTATGTAGTTAATTTGTAGTCAGCCAAAATAATATGTAGTCTTAGTTAATTTGTGGCCTTGATGACGTCAGAATGGCCGAAAATATGTAGTTTGTAGTACTACGAATTAGGTCTATTCGGGTGTAGGGGTACCGACGTCATGAGAGGGTCAAAAGTTTTTAAAAGCTCCAAAACGAATGCAAATTGCCTTTTTAGAAAGATTTACGCAATAAGAAGGCTAAAAATAGCTGTTTTAAGCTGCGAAATAATGTTTTACAGCTAAAAGCAAGCAGAAAATGATAGAAAGGCTTTTCAAAACACCGATTTCTCTTAAATATACAGCAGCAGAAACGCTAAATTCGGTAAATCAAAGGCCTTCTTAGCCAATTTTAAGCTTCCTATTAGTGATTTCCGAGCCGGTTTGTTAGTACTGGAGTCACTATCAGTCCAGTACTTCTACATGGAGCCAGGGAGAGGGGTCCATAAATTATTAAATTAAATTATTAAGGGGTTGCGCGGTGAGGGAGGCGCCTTCGTACATGTAGATAGACTGCTGCTGTATGTGTAGCACTGCAATCAATAAAGAAGCATCACTGGCGAAGAAATTACTATACCATACATGTACTTCATTCATTATACCTTCCATTTGAAACATTCCTACATTGCGTAAATCAATCAAAGACCCTCCTGCCCATCTAAATAAATAAAAATTTGCATTTCGGCGCGAATTTCTAGATTACTTAGGTACTGTAGCACGACACGGCCATCAATTCTAATAAATAATAGCCATATTCAGGACGAAGATGGAACGCTTCACATACCGCACGACTACTTCAAGCAGTACCTGCTGGACCCGATGCGTCCGTACAAGTTGGCCAGTCTGATCGTGTTCGCGTCAGGGGGCGCTCTCATCGCTCTCAGCCTCCTGCTGCCCTCCTGCGCCAACTGTCTCGGTCTGGCGCGCAAAATAGGCTTTCGCAGCGACGTCGACACCCCGTCCGAGCCCCCCATACGCATCTTTCCGCAGACCGAACCGGCCCCGGACCCAAAGAAACCGGCCGGCGCTCAGAAGGAGGTAGGTAGTAAGTGGAGTAGGACGGTGAGAAATTTGCATAGAGCGGTTTAGGCGGGAGATTCGCGCGTCCCGGTGATGGAGGAGATTGCCAAGGTGCAGCCGGACGCTGACAAACAGCGAGGAAGCACGGCAGACGAGCTTCTGCTCTCTGAAGATATCAAGTGACTGACTGACTGGCTGGCTGGGTTGTGGAAATTTGCATACAGCGGAGCTTTGCTGTCTGTGCAGTGATCGGAATAAAGAATTTTACTGTAATATTGCGTCCTTGGGAGTGCGCTGTTGCGTGAGATGGTGGTCCTGCGCAAATTAGTATTTTTTGTTTGCGATTCATTATTCGTTCTTACATGTAACCATACATGTAACAGCTCCGGGCCGACCTGGGGGGAGGGGGTTTCCTCAGGTGGGGGGTCAAGGGGGGTTTCGCCCAGGTGGGGGGTCACAAATTTCAAAAAGCTCCAAAACGCCTAGAAATGCGTTTTTAGCACGATTTTTTCAGTAAGGACGCTAAAAATCGCTATTTTAAGCTGCCAAATAGTGTTCTAAAGCTAAAAACAAGCAAAAAATGACAAAAAGAGCTTCCAAAAACACCGATTTTTCTTAAATATCAGCAGTGGAAACGCCAAATTCGGTTTCCAAAGGCTTTTCAAGTGAATTTTAGGCTAAAAATTAGTGATTTCTGACCCAGTTTGTTAATACTGGAGCCACTACCACCACTTGCATTTTTTGGTCGGGGGAGGGGTCCCTTAACCTGTCTCGGGGGGGGGGGGTGAGGGGGGGTTGGCCTTTCCAGCAGGGGGGTAACCCCCCAAACCCCCCTAGTACATGTATGCATGTAACAGATATTTTTGAGAGGTTCCCTCCATGCAACGGCAAGGCTCACGCCTAGAACGAAGATAATCAATAATATCCGATTTTCCTGACAAGCAATTTTTTGTTCAATTTCGAACAAAAATCGCTAAAATTGCCTGAAAAGTAGCAATTTTCTTTTCAATCGTATTTGGACTTTTTAGCGATCTTTGAGTGATGTTTATTTAGTATAGTACTCTGGTACCTACCCTCTAGATTTCGGCTCAATTCCAACCCCCCGGCCTAGCTCAAAAGCCACCTTTCTTCTTACCACCGTATAGTGTTGTTGTTTATAGTGCCACCTATTTATAGTACCCGGGTTACTATAAATGTAGACATTTTTATTCTGAAGTGAGCTGTTATCCAATCACAGTACTGCGCATTTTTGGTGGTAAATCTTGGTTCCTAAGATATTCGCTCTCAAACTCAAAACATTTATTTTGGCAGTGAACGAGAGGGATATATATTATTCCGTTGCACTTCATAATAAAACGGATTCCTACTACTGCTGACGGCTATTGGAGGGTTTACTTATGACACACAAACTCGGTTTATTTCAGCACTAAAGTATCATTAGTCCCAGCAGTAGGAATCTGCTTTATTATGAAGTGCAACGGAATCGCATTTGTTCTTTGCTAAAATCTGTTTCTAATTTGAGGGCAAATATCTCAAGAGCTGAGCAGAGATCTTAATAAAAATTTTACCAATCTTTCAAGAATTTATCAATCTTTCATTGAAAAAAGCAGCCATTCAAAAGTTGGGATTCATGATTGCAAAAGTAAAAAATCTGCTGGGTTGTTTTAAATTGCAATATCAAGATAGATAACCAAAACAAACCTGCAGGTCAATTGTTGATTCTGTTTTAGTTTGATTTTCTACACGATATGCAACATTATTTTTCTCTGTTGTTTTGATTAAAGTAAGTTTCGCTAGAGTAAATCGGGGAGTGGGTTGGTGCTTAGTTTCTGATGAACAGTTTCAATCTATTGCCTTGCCGTTGTATGGAATAAACTTCACATATCCAAACAACTTTTTAGCTTGACCATTTCATTCAGAGTTAACCACAACCACCTTCTCAATTTTCATATCCTTCACATCAGCCAAACATGGCCGGCAATTTCTAAGACTGATTTTACCAAACCAAAAATACAAAATACACATGTCGCAACAAATTGAGGGGAGTGCATGATTGCGCTTCTGAACGGATAAAACTAATGTTTCAAGAGGGTCATTAAGTCAACTCTGTTTTTTAGTTCGACAATTCTGGAGGTTCATTGTTGTTTTGTTCACAAAATATTGCTGACAAGGAGAACAGAAAGGAAGGACAAAACTTATGAAAGACTTTCATATTGCCATTCTGATTCTACGTAGACTAGACAGACCAATAATTTACTTGCACAACACAGTTAATCAGAATAGATTTAGGTTATCGGGCCAGTCTACTGGAGAGTCTGAAGGTGTACTTGTGTTTCTGTTTGCCAGTGTAGAAGGAGAATCTGCCGATTCTGGGCATCAGATGACCGTAGACAAACGCGCCATAGCTGAACCCGATCGGACCCAGTGGATTAAAGTGAGAGGGGTAGCGGAATTTGAGAGAATCTTCTGGAACGCCGTCTTCGTTTGCCTTCGACCTGCTGGAGCGGGACGCCGCCCCCGAGACGATGTAGTTGGTGGTCCAGTTCTGTTTGCTCACTTGCAGGTGCTGCAACCACTCTATTCTAATAAAGTGCCGCCTCCTTAATTAATATGGCTACCGGAGGTTTTCACCTATAAGACCGGGTGTTATAAGCGGAAAATGCCTAAAATTGGGATCACATTTTTGCACCAGTTATAAGACCCGGTCTTGTAGGTGAAAAATCTATATTTCACAATTGAAACTCGATGTTCTACATGAAAAGCATCAAATACACTGGTTTTGATCTTTGCAACAACTGACTGTACGTTTAAGTCTGAATAGCTCAGTTTTAAACACGTTTTGAAAACTTTGTGAAGTGTTTTAACTTTTTAAAATATTTTCAGAAAATACCGAATAAATACCGGTATACCGGTATTTTTGCGAATACCTACCCACACCGAAGTTCGATTCCTGGGTATGCCGAAAAATAGCTACCTTTAATGAACCGATTTATGAAAATCCCATACCCAAACAACAGTACTAGAAATAACAAGTTCAGCCTTTTGTCTTCAGTCAGTTGACCTTTTTCATGTTTTATAGCTAGGGTATCAACTCATTAAGTGCAAATTTGCAGACCATTTGTCAGCATCAGTCAAAAGTTCAACTGATTTTGGAGTGCATTGAACCAGGCTTTGACCTTATTTCATAGGAATTACGTATTGATATTATCACATTTATAGCAACAAATTCATAGCAAATATCAAATTTAGATAAAATTAAATTTCCGAATTTGGGTGCCAAGCAGTTTAATAGTTATGTAATTTCAAAATAAATTTACTCGGAAACACTAGCAAACATGAGAGAATTAGAGAAGGTCACCTGTACGTTGTGGTCGTGCCCAGCCATGTAGGCGTTGACTCTATATTTGTGCAGCAGAGGTTGCAAGCGCTCCACCAGACAAGGAGTGGGACCTTCGTGTCCCACTGAATACAGTGGAAAGTGTCCCAGCACGAATAGGTAGTCTGCTCTGTAAACCAGTCTCTCTTCAACTGTGCAACACTGACTTCCATAAATGGGCCGGAAAAATGGGTTGGGGGTAGTCAAAATCCGAAAATTTGGGAGTGGGCTGCCGGCTTGGGGGGGTCGCGGCAATTTTGGTGGGTGGGGTCAGGAACAAAAGTCGGCTTCAGATGGGTGGGTGGGGTCGTTTGGGGGGGGGTCGAGCCCAAGTTGGGGGTGGACAAACCCCCCGGCCCATGTATTGTGACTTCCAAAAATTGATCAGCTACCATTTTGTCAGCCAAACCTTTCACCTAGAGTTGCTGAGGATTATGGACTCAGTCAGTGCTCAGAGTTATCCTATGTAGACAGGTACAGTACAAATCACAAGGTGCGTCCCTTTTTTTGTGAGACCACAAATTTTCTTGCAAATACCACAAACATTTGGCTATGCTACAACATGGCAGAATTTGTAAGATTTGCTTGTAGAATTTGTGATTTGGTTTGTAAGCCACAAACATTTGTGAGAGCTTGTGGTAGCTGTTTGTAGAATTTGTGCTGATTTGTGGCTGGTCAGTTTGTGTCATTTGTGACCCTGTTTGTGGCAGAGACGCAGAGAGGTAGCCAGGTCAAATTGCATAACTGTTGACCGCCATTCATACTGAGAACAATGAACGGCACTGGTCCTCTTCTCCTTAGGTAACGCGCGTCTTATAGTCTTATTATAGAGATGACTACCGGACGAGAACAGTTTATTCATCAGCAACACAACAGATATTCACACTTATTCATACAACACACTGCATGGCAGATACTAATAATAGAAACACTTCTACAAACGTTGATTTTCATCACCATCAATCCTACAATACTTCTTGCGCCGTTGCATGTCAATAGTATTACGAATTTTGTACTTGGTAGCGTTCAGTTTCAGTGGATCACCTCTCTCCTCTACAGTTAGAGGAATGCGCTCAAAAACAATCGCCTCACCGTATTTTACCTTCGCAGGATCTAGTTTGCCGGTGACCTTAGAGCAGACCGTTGCGCCAGCCTTAGGCTTTGCTCCGCCTCCACTAATAGTACGATTCATTCCCTCACGGTTAATAGTAGAGACTGACAGCTGAACTACTTGTTCTATCAGCTTTGCCCGCAACTGCTATGCTGTGATTAAGAGCCGGTCCACGAAAAAATCGAACATTGACGCGAAGACCTCTGTACAGCTCATTTTTCAAAATCACCGCACAGATGTGAAACTTTCAGCGATTGTAGACCTTGAAAAGAAATGAAAAAGTTTGTCATCCGATTTTCTCTAGCTGCATTTGAACCCAAGTTATGGACCCTCGAAAATCGGGATTTTGGCACTCTCCAGTGGCACCACCCTAACTTTGAACGGCTGCGGTTCACTAGTCTGTGGACGAAATGTTATCAGTTATACCTCGTTAGAAAGACCATTTCAAGTAGTTTCAAGCGCTTCTGTCAGATTTTCAAAAAATTGGTCCGATCTTGTGCAATTCGCCATAAACTTTAACAGGCCATATCTTAAAATTGAACATGGTATCTCAAAACGTGACTATCATATTCGGAATCTCCGTTCTTTTGTGCGTCTAACGGTACCAACCATATTTATATGGAGTTGCAATCTGACAGTCAAACGATCAGTTGAAAGTAGGGTGGTCGGACACTTTGAAAAATCCGGTTTTTTTGCGCTTTTCGGTCACCAACCAAAATTTGAATGGCTGTCGTTCACTAGTCTCTTGACCAAATGTTATCAGTTATGGCTCATTCGAAAACTAATGTGACGTATTCTATGACGGTTTTGTTGCTGGTCAAAAGTTTTGAATCATTATGTGCAAATTTGTCCTGGACTTTGGCGAGTCGTATCTCAAAAGCGAATTATTTTCGAAAGCAGCTGAAAGCAGATTCGGAGTCTCCATTCGTTTCTGCGTCTAACGGTGTCAACCACATTTATATGGACTTGCACTTCGATAGTCAAACGATCAGTTGAAAGTAGGGTGGTCAAACACTTTCAAAAACCAGGTTTTTGTAGCTTTTCGGTCAGCCCCCAAAGTTTGTCTAGCTGTCATTCGCCATTCCATCGGAAATATTTTTGACGAATGTGACCGTTAGACGCAGAAACGAACGGAGACTCCGAATCTGCTTCCAGCTGCTTTAGCAAATAATTCGCTTTTGAGATACGACTCACCAAAGTCCAGGACAAATTGCACATAATGCCTCAAAAATTTTTGACCAGTAACAAGACCGTCATTGAATACGTCACATTAGTTTTCAAATGAGCCATAACTGGTAATAATTGGCCAACAGAATAGTGAATGACAGGTAGACAAAGTTTGGTGGGTGACCGAAAAGCGCAAAAAACTCGATTTTTGAAAGTGTCCGACCACCTTACCTTCAACTGATCGTTTGACTGCCAAATTGCAATTCTATATAAAAATGGTTGGTACCGTTAGATGCACAAAAGAACGGAGATTCCGAATATGATAGTCACTTTTTAAGATACCATGGTCAAGTTTGAGATATGGCCTGTTAAAATTTAGGGCCGATTGCACCGGATCAATCCAATGTTTTGAAAAACGGGCAAAAGCACTTGATACTACTTGAATTGGCCTTTCTAACGAGCCATAACTGATAACATTTGGTCAACAGACTAGTGAACGGCAGCCGTTCAAAGTTTGGTGGGTGACCGAAAAGCGCAAAAAAACCGGATTTTTGAGTGTCCGACCACCCTACTTTCAACTGATCGTTTGACTGTCAGATTGCAACTCCATACAAATATGGTTGGTACCGTTAGACGCAGAAAAGAACGGAGATTCCGAATATGATAGGCACTTTTTGATATACCATGTTCAATTTTAAGATATGGCCTGTTAAAGTTTATGGCGAATTGCACAAGATCAGACTAATTTTTTGAAAATCTGTCAGAAGCGCTTGAAACTGCTTGAAATGGTCTTTCTAACGAGCCATAACTTATAACATTTCGTCAACAGACTAGTGAACCGCAGCCGTTCAAAGTTAGGGTGGTGCCATTGGAGAGTGCCAAAATCCGGATTTTCGAGGGTCCATAACTTGGGTTCAAATGCATCTAGAGAAAATCGGATGGCAAACTTTTTCATTTCTTTTCATGGTCTTCAATCGCTGAAAGTTTCACATCTGTGCGGTGATTTTGAAAAATCAGCTGTACAGACCAATGTTTGATTTTTTCGTGGACCGACTCTTAAGCCGCCACAGCTCCGGCTTTCGGCTGCCATCAGCTTGAGGTACTGCTCTGTTACTCGAGGGCCCGGCTGATCAACTAACTTTGGTTTGTAGTAACCACGAGCAGCCGACCCAAGAACCAATTTTCTTATCCCCTTTCGGTGCACTTTGATCCCATCCTGATCAAGCAGAAGCTTTTCGATTTTGCTTGCCGATGCCCCACGCAGCCAATGGCGGGACACTTTTTCTCGAACAAATGAGTTGTAGTGGTCTCCAGGTTCAACTTTAGAAATGCTAGACACTCTCATCACAAGGCCGGTAGCTAAGAAAGCAAGAGGCAAATAACCGCACAACGATATTAGCAGTAGCTAATTGTAGCGAGTAGCCGATCTGTTGATTGATGGCCATCTGCTGACCCGTATTTGTGACCCAGTTTGTGGTGTTTGTGGCAGAGGTTGCTGTTTATAGAGCCACAAACACTACAAACATTTGTGGCAGTTTGAGTTTGTGGAATTTGTGGGCTACAAAAAAAGGGATGCACCTTGTGATTTGTACTGTAGGTAGAGGTCACCTGGAGGCCCTGAGAGTGCGTTCTAGCCAAGTCCAGTGTAGCTCGGCCTCCTCCAGTCTGTCTGGTCTGGGCGTGGAGATCTGGTGAGAGCCAGTGAACAGGGCCTTCCAGCCCCCCACAAACTCTAGGTCCTTGTTGTTGCCGCACAACACCACTGTGTCGATCACTACAAACTCTGCCACACTTCTGCCTTGGTGGAACCGGTAGCCGAAGGTGTAGTAAAGTGATGGAAACACCCTCAAACTCTTCTATCTATACATGTAACAGCTCCGGGCCGACCTGGGGTAGGGGTTTTCCTCAGGTGGGGGTCGAGGGGGGTTTCGCCAGACGGGGTCCCAAATTTCAAGAAGCTCCAAAACGCCTGGAAATGCGTTTTTAGCACGTTCTTTTCAATAAGGACGCTAAAAGTCATTGTTTTAAGCTGCCAAATAGCGTTTTAGAGCTAAAAACAAGCAAAAAATGACAAAAAGGGTTTCCAAAAACACCGTTTTCTCTTGAATATCAGCAGTGGAAACGCCAAATTCGGTTCCCAACGCTTTTCAAGCGAATTTTAGGCTAAAAATAAATGATTTCTGAGCCCGTTTGTTAGTACTGGGAGCCACTACAAGGTAGTAGTTCTTTCTTTGGGTCGGGGGGTCCCTTAACCTGTCTCGGGGGTGCGGTTGGTGGGGGTGAGTGGGGTTGGCCAGTTCAATACTATCTACAGTGTAAAAGACAGGACAAGAGAAGAAAAATGTACAAGACAGGGTGCAAAGCAACATTCGTAACAGTGCAGGACATCACCAAGAAATACACTGTAGAAGAACAGTCTTTGTATAAACAAGACAGTGCAGTGCAGCAAAAATCTTCTGGTGAAAGAAAGCGTGTTTCATCTACTGCACTAAACCTAGTTTGAAT